>MJUU01033519.1:0-21445 GCA_002080025.1 Modiolus philippinarum | reverse complement strand
CGTTAATGCTAAATACTCCCAAACGATAAGTCGTAGAAACCTGAAACCTTCACCATTGTTCATAAGTCATATATGGCCATCTAAAAATGTCAAGGTCAAAGGTCACCGGTCAAGGTCACCGATGACCTTTTGCCTTGTTATCGCTTTAACTCGTAAACTGTAAGATATAGATGATCAAATGTATTTGAGCGAATGTTTTTCTCATTGAGGTCTGCATTTGACACTGGGGTCCAAAATAATTGGACCATTCATTTTGGACCTATTGCCCAAAAACCATTTTTCGGGGTCCTATTTTAGAGTTTTTAGCCTATATTTCAAAAACTATTAAAGATACAAAGAAACTATAAGAAGATAAATTGTTCAGCTCAATATGGCCGACAAAATGGGGTCAAGGTCAAAGGTCAAGGTCCTTAGCAACAACGTTATTTGCCATAAAAGTCCTTAGCAACCATAGGCAAAAAGTTTCGTAATGTTGTAAAGAGGAAATGAATGACATTGCAAACCGGAAGTGACTTTCCTGTCCTTAGCAACAAGCTAATTTTTCGAAAAAGTCCTTAGCAACCGTTGAGCAAAAGACTAAGAAAGATCAGAACTTTTGTTTACAGCACATTTTGAACTGAAATAGACAACAAAATCAAACTCAAACATGTGATCATGGTGAAAACTGGTGAAAGACCTTGCAATTGTTCTCTGAACAATTGTCCTTTTAATTTGTATTTTATAATTCCTTTTTCAATTTCAAATATTTACATTATGTAATAACGATAAAAAGAATCAAACAATTCAGATGTTGAAATACTGATTTTGTCTTCTGTATGTTTTATATCTATGTTTATATGAAATATACCTCTTTTTGTTTTTGCGTACTAATGATATTTATTTTTTTAGAAATATTATTCTCTGATAGATTTTGTCTTATAAAACTGATTGACACTGAGTCCACGAAAATGCTCTTTTTGATCTAACTGTAATTATTGCTTCTTGCTGAAGGTCTCGTGGTGACAAAAACTGCAACTCCTTGAAGTAACATATTTATGGAGATTTGAATAATTCCTCCTTTTTTGCTTTTGCCTACTACTTTGTTTATGTCCTTTTGATTAATTCTTATTATGAAAAATGTCTCAAAAAATAGGTTGGAACCAATTTTCATGTTGACTAAAGATTTGCTATAGTATTTTTGTTTAGGACTTGTATATAGTGACAAAGTAAAGTAGTAAACGCTAGATCAATACATATTTTCAAATAAAATCACCGTAAAAGCATGTTTTAGATAATTGAAGTTCACTGAAACGCTTTGTAATCAGTAAGTTTTTTTTAATATTTCCAAACTTGGGAACGTTTGCGTCTATTCCGAATCCTTTCATCTTTTGTTAAGAATGGAAATGGTCACTACTGTAGACTGGATTCCATGAAAAATTCCTCATATTCTCTCTATATTTCAGTTACGGTATACTAGTTATTGAGACCAATTCTCTTATAAATACACTGTCATATTTTAAAATGTTGGAGTTTTATATATTTTCTTTTTGCAATTTCTAAATGTTACTCGGCGCTTCTGTCGTCACCACGATTTGATAGACCGCTACAATGTTTCTATTTCACAAATGAGAATAGATATCTTTGACTAAATCCAGAGTTTATTAGCGGACTGACTAACACCGATTGTGACAAAACAAGATTTTTCACTGGCACTGTGACGGGTGCCACGCGTGGAGCAGATAATGCTTACCCTTCCGGAACACCTGATGATACCTCCGTTTTTGTAGGGTTCACACTGCTGGTGCTTTAGTTATATGGTGTTCTTGATCATTTTTGTTTATTTGTTTTGTCTTTGTCATACTGTCTCAATTCATGTTGGTATAATTGCCATGATTTTGGATTCATGATTTTAGAATTCCCCTTTTCTTTGGTCTTGCTTCAGTATTCCTTTGCCGATGTATTCTGCTTAAATTACCCACATGAAATGATTTGATTACGCCAAGTTTATTTGCAATTGATTCGACGATTGATCTGCAGTTGTTTATATGTTTTAAATGTTCTTCTGTTAGTGTCTTTGTTCAGTTATGTGTGACAGCAATTGTAAGAGAACATTGCCGATTAATTTAATGTTTATTGACAATGTTATACATAGTAAGGAAATCAAAACAAAACAGCTTTAAAATTTATTTTATCATTTAGATGTTATAAATTAGTAATGATTTGGAAAATCCCTTTTTTTCATTTTAACAAAATAAGTATATTTATATTTAATTTTTTTCCCGATTGAAATTGTTTTTAGTAGTAAGTAAGAACTGAAATTGATTGGAGCTGTTGCAAATTGAAGGCTTGAAATACTTTTGGCTTGGACTTACCATTAAGTCATTGCTTCTTGTTGAAAGCCTCATGATAACATATATTACCTTTCTGATGGCACATATATATGACGATTTGAATAAAACCTTTTATTTTCAAAATTATTTTTCTCCGATAAAAAATGTTGTCCAAAATAGATATGATTTTTCATGTCCACTAAATACTTGTAATAACATTGTTTTTTTAAAACCTTGTACATCAGGACAAATGTGAAATAGTAAACACTGGATGATTACATATTGTCAAATAAAATCACTTTCACTTAATTCATCTCAAATAATTCAAGTTCTCTGAATACGCCTTTTTGAATATTTGTCAATTTTAGAACTCCATGATATATAACAAAATACTGAAAGTACTGCTATATGTAATGTTAGAATTTATGAAAATGTAATTTACGAAACCTTTTTAACTACAGATTGAATGCTAAAATGTACGAGTTCTTATCGTTGTGTCCGCTTGTCTTTTGTCTTATTTGTGTTTTTCCTGTGTAGTTCCTTAGCAGATTGTGGCATGAAATTATAATTTTCAGCCATTGTAGGTATTTCCTGTTGTCCCTTTTATTTCATATCTCAGTAAGTATTTATAAAACATGTCTTTTACCTAGTAAAACTGCTCTTGTTCAGGTAATTCCATTTAATGGTTGTTGATTTAAGGTTACTCTACAAGATACATACCTATACAAGTTATTCCATCTCCAGTATATCCCGCATTACAAGTACATCTGAATGATCCTATTGTATTTGTACAAGTTGCCGATGAACCGCAATTGTGTGTGCCTCTTGCACATTCATCAATATCTATTGACAAAAAAATAAATCATTATTTTGAATACTCCCATTTTTGGTTTTCTGACTCTATTTTTTTCTAAATTATTTTTCTCCGATAAATTTAAAAATAGATAAGGTTTTTGATTTCCACTTAATACTTGAAATAGCATTGTTTTTTTTAACATCGGTTTATTATCGGGACAAAAGTGAAAAATTAAACACTGGATGAGTACATATTGTCAAATAAAATCACCTTCACTGAATTCTTCTCAAATAATTCAAGTTCACTGAATTCCCTTTTGTGAGTATTTCTCAAATTGAGGACTCCCTGAGATGTGTAGTGTAAGAATTCTTGAAGATATAATTTATGAAACCTTTTTAATTACAATTTGAATTTTAAAATGTACATATCTCAGTAAGTAATTATAACACATGTCTTTTACCTAGTAAAACTGCTCTTGTTCAGGTAATTCCATTTAATGATTGTTGATTTAAGGTTACTCTACAAAATACATACCTATACAAGTTATTCCATCTCCAGTATATCCCGCATTACAAGTACATCTGAATGATCCTATTGTATTTGTACAAATTGCCGATGAACCGCAATTGTGTGTGCCTCTTGCACATTCATCAATATCTATAGACAAAAAAATAAATCATTATGTTTGTGATGAAGTTGAAAAAGTTGAATCTGAACAAGATATTTTCTTTTCGTTGGTTCAGTTCAGCATCTTAAATAGTCTTCCAGCATGTTGACAGTATACAGAATATATTGTACTGTACTGCTTGTAATAGTAATGAATATATTTGCTCACTTATCGAAAACCGATTTTATTGAAATTTACAATATATAAATCTCACAAATTTTTATTCAAAACTAAGAATTATCTCCTTAATGCGTAGCTCTATCCTTGGGGGATTTTGCCTTTTCTATTTGGGTCCTTTTGGTTGTTTGTTCTCTATCAGCTTTTACATGTTTTTCAATGAATGTACTTGCAAGTGTTTTGGTTTGATCTGCCCTGATGAGAAATAAATTGTCGAAATGCACATATGAAGAAACTAAATTCACAGTAACCTTGTAATTTTATAATTCTTGACAAAACCCTTCGGGAAGTTTTGAGTCTTATTTAGTGTGACAGTGTTTCACCAGCAGACTAGGCTCCTTGAGCTAGCCTGCAGTTTAGCGTCGAATGGTCTCTATCTCCCTTTCAAGATTGTTTCATGGAGGAAGTAGTTTACCTGTGTTTAGATTTATTGTATGTTAATTATACTATAGTAAAACGGGACAGACAAAGGGGAGGTTTGCGTACCCATAAAGCGCTTTAACCCAACGCTGGCTTTTGCTAGTGCCGGTACCAAGTCCGGCTGTCCCTATTTCCTATCGTTGTTTAAGTTTGTCTTTTGTCTTATTTTTGTTTTTCCTGTGAAGTTCACTGACAGATTGCGGCATGTAATTGCAATTTTTAGCCATTGTTAGCGTTTTCTGTTATCTATTCTTAAACATTCCTTTGCATATCTATGTAGTGTTAATATGAAAAATTATAAAAATAAATAGAAAAGTACCGGTACATGTTTTTCCGTTTCCTGTATAACCCGCGTTACAAGCACATGAATAAGATCCTGGAGAATTTGTACAGACTGCCAATGTATTATGACAGTCATCTGTCTGTAGTAAACATTCATTTATATCTACAAGAAGGAAACGTAAATATTAATTATTGAAATATGACTTGGAAAGTTACCATTATTTTTCTGCTTAAAGAAAAGTATTCAAATTGAAATAAAACATATTGTGGGATAGAATTACCTTCATACAGGTCATTTTTTCATATTTTATTTTATTATTTTTTAGTTTTTCGTTTCTATTGTTGCGGTTTAACCTTTGGTAATTGGTTGCTTGTAAATACTATACAACCTTTCTGTAAAATCTCAGTTTAGAATTACTTTTCATTTTTCAAAGTGGACGAAATTCCAAGAAAAATTCATTATGTTAAGATCTGTTGTAAAACCACTGAGATCTGTGGGAGAAGAACAAAATTTTAATATTGATAATTGTGTCAGTTTAAAAACCCTTTCAAACGAATTCCATATTGGATTCAAGTTTCAAAATCAATTTTTTTTTATAAAAAAACAACATAACTGTAAAGATTCAGGTTATTTTGTTACCACCCTTTTCATTTCCATGTCAGCTGTTACAAGTGTGACATTCCAGTTCTTGATTGCTCATCTTTTAAATTCAATTTTCAATTATGTTAAGTTTCATGAATTCGCAGTAATGGGTGTCCGAAATATGGAGCAGAATACATGGAAAGGGAACTTAAAAAGAGCATAACCTATAATTCTTAACAGGCTTCGTCCGGGAACCTAAAATTGTCTGCACTTAGGAGACACAAAGTGTCCAAATGACCATACGTTAAAACAACTTTTATAACCACTTTGGCATTTTGTTATTTGTTTTACTATTATATACTAGCAATATATTAGCCACCAAAATGCATTCTTTTTTTAATGGAGAAACACCTTGCACCTATTTTCATCTAAACATTTATTATGAAATAAATAAATCTATAAAAAAAGCAACAGTTCATGAAAAATGGATATTTTGCTCTATGAAGTTTTGCGAGGTTAAGTTCTTGCTTCGTATTTCGTTTGCCGATGTATTGTACCTTATAATTCCTTTCAAATTTACATATTATGTAATACACGATAAAAAGAATCAAACAATTCAGATGTTGTAATACTAATTTTGTCTTCTGAATGTTTTATATCTATGATGATTTTTTGCGTACTAATTATTTTTATTTTTTTTAGAAATATTATTCTCTGAGTGGTTTTGTCTTATAAAACTGATCGACGCCGAGACCATGAAAATGCTCCGTTTTGATCTAGCTATTAATAATGTAATTTTTGCTTCTTGCTGAGGGCCTTGTTGTGACTAAAATTCTAACTCCTTAATGTATTTTACGAAAGGATACGGAGCAAATGAACATGAGACCATAACACATATGTTATATCTATCTGCGATAATTTTAATAAGCTGTATGGCCATTTCGGAAGTTAATTCCTCATCAGCAGCACAAGAACATATTTATGATGATTTGAATAATTCCTCCTTCTTTGCTTTTCCTACTACTTTGTTTATGTCCTTTTAATTAATTCTTATCATGAAAAATGTCCTTAAAAATAGGTTTGAACCAATTTTCCTTTTGACTAAAAATTTGCTATAGTATTTTTGTTTAAGACTTGTATATAGTGACAAAGTGAAATAGTAAACGCCGGATGAATACATGTTGTCAAATAAAATCACCTGAGAGCATGTTTTATATAATTGAAGTTCACTGACACGCTTTGTAATCAGTATGTTTTATGATATTTCTAAACTTGGGAACTTTGGGTCTACTCCGTATCCTTTCATCGTTTGTTAAGAATGAAACTGGTCACTCCTGTAGAGTGGATTCCGTGAGAAATTCCTCATGCTCTCTTTATATTTCAGTTACGATATACTTGTTATTGAGAGCATTTCTCTTATAAATACACTATCATATTTTCAAATTTTGGAATTTTTTTTTTCTTGCAATTTCAAAATGTTACTCGGCGCTTCTGTCGTCACCACGATTTGATAGACGGTTACAAGTTTCTATTTCACAAATGAGAATAGATATCTTTGGATAGATCCAGAGTTTATTACCGAACTGACTAACAACGACTATGACAAAACCAGAGTTTTCACTGGCAGTGTGNCGGGTTCCACGCGTGGAGCAGATCGTGCTTACCATACCGGAGTACCTGATGACAACTCAGTTTTTGTAGTGTTCACACTGCTGGTGCTTTAGTTATGTGGCGTTCTTGTTCATTTTTGTTTATTTGTTTTGTCTTTGTCATACTGTCTCAATTCGTGTTGGATATAATTGCCATGATTTTGGATTCATGATTTTAGAATTCCACTTTTCTTCGGTCTTGCTTCAGTATTCATTTGCCGAAGTATTCTGCTTAAATTACCCACATCAAATGATTTAATTGTTTGTTTGAGTCATATATTGGTATAGAAATTTTTGCATACCTAGCTCATATGCTAGTCCAAACTACCAAAACAGAACAATAAAATATATATTCTTCATAATTGTTTTAGTAGATATACCTAAAAACAAAATGGGAATTTTTTTTTCACCCAAAACACATTTTTTTCTGTCAATATAACCAATGTAGAACAAAACACCCGGCACGCTTGTTTTTACCAATATTACATACAACAGAACACGGTAACAGAAATTTTAAACATTTGATTTTGTCCATGCTTACCAAGTAGATTAATTGATTAGATATTTATCATACCTGTCACGATTGTTTTAGCAATGTTTTTTTTTTAAATGAAAAATTTGCATTTTTTACGCTAGACACGTTTGTTTAAGCTAATATTAACAGGATAGAAAATAACAAAGAGATTTTTCATCCTCTCGTTTGAGCCCAAATTTCTAAAATATATATACAGTACGCCAAAAGTTAAGCATCACCTTACTTTTTACATGAACATCTTTTTTGAAGCTGAATTGAGGTGAGAGGTTTTGGTTCAAAACACGATGAATGAGATTATTTTGATGTTTGGATGTCAAACTTTAATCATGATTTATATTGCTGTCTTTATATGAAAAGTTATGAAATTATGCACAACCCAATTTGACGACAAAATATGGTAGCTTTGACGAGAAAAATAATTTTCAGTTCAATGAATGAATTCTGACTGAAGATTATTGTTGTTATTTTTGATACAAAGGTAAAACACCAATGAACATTCCTATTTTGTTTTAGGTGACAGTTGTAAACTTAAATACAGGGGAGATAATACAATTTTACGACATTTTTACAGTGGATTTCCCCTCTTGTGACGAAATATTAAAACAAAGCAATTTCTTTGCTGAATTTTGTCATTAAATTAGGGTTCTGTCAATGTTGGGACCATTTTTAAGGTAGGCATGAATTTGAAAACTTTCGGGCCACATTTTTGATAATTTTTAACATTTTGAAATCTGAGTTTTTCTTGTCATTTCAGAAAAAAACACCCCAATACCTGTCTGTTTTCAAGCAGAGAAGGCTTTATTGGGTTCATTGACCGCCAAAATATCCAAATAATGATTTCCGGTGTACCAAGTTTTTTCTTTTGACCATTTGTTTGGTTGGATTTCGGTAAAAATTGGTATTTTTTTCAAAGATTTGAAAAACCGTTTTCCATTATTGCGAGGCATAACTTTCCCGAACTGTAAGATTTTTATAAAAAGCGTCAATTTAGTCGGTTTTGAACATTTTTAGGGAACACGGAAATCTCTGGAATGATTTTTCCACATTTTACGAAGAAACAGTCGGTCTTACTTTGATAAAATTTGGACGCGTTCCAAATCCGTTTAAAGAATCCATTGAAGCCTAAAATGAACAATTATGGAATGTTGTACCACATTTACCCCATGAAAATGATCTGGTAGCAAATTTGAATCCACAATGCTCCATATTGCAATTATTGTTGAAACTGGAATTCTTATAATGATGGAATCCTTTTAACTTTGGTTGCGAAAATCAGATTTTCGATTATCTATTTAAAAACTTGAAAGTACCATTTCATTTTTCATGTTAAGGCTTATTATCATGCAACATTTTATACATATAGCTTTCAACATATTTGTTTGGTGCAACTTTAAAAGTAAGTAATGCTTAACTTTTGGCGGACTGTATATTTTTCATAGTTGGAAAATTTGTTAAAGTTCAAACTGTATACCCAGCACATTTGCTTTAGTCCATATAACCCAGATAGAACATTGACATGCATGGTTAGGTCTAGCAAATATAACTTACACAACTTGGTTTGGCAATGCTAGAACTTCTAATAAAAAAGTATCAAGAAAAACCAAGAGAAAGCAGTAGAATATTATATTTTGCCAAAATCATGTAATTACAAGCATTCTTAGGTAAATTTACATTTGAATCATTATATATGTACCTGTGCAAGTAACTCCATCTCCAGTATAGCCCGCTTTACAAACACATGTAAATGATCCTATAGTATCTGTACAAAGTGCCATGAAATGGCAATTGTGTCTGCCTTGAGTACATTCATCAATATCTGTTATGAATGATAAATTAAATATGTAAAAAACTAAATAATTTTCTGAACAAGCCATATATTTTCCTGAAAGAGCTTTGATGCATCCATCCTGCCAGGATCAATTGAATCATTCATTTCATAAATATGTATGACATGTATATTATATAGGGTTAAAATTAAAACGTCCTGTGCTATTTATATTTATAATAATTTTAATTTTCACATACTTATGCATAATACATAGACTTTTGCATATGCAATAACTGCAATGCTTGTCCATCCTTATAACTGCCCCGGACACAAATACGATTTTCATGGTCCGGTGTAGACATGTCGATGACGTCATAGTATTGTGAAGTTTACCATATACTTTCGAAAGTATGTACGTTTGATAAAAAGCTACTTTGAAACAAAGATATGGGTGGAATAATGGAAATGCTCATTTTTTTCCCATTTAAAGAAAATGTCAAACATTAAAGATTTTATTTTCCATTTAGTTGCTGATAATTTAACTGCTTTTTCAAAATATGTAAAAAAAATAGATTATTTCATATAGCTTTCCATATCATCCCTGATATTATGTATTTCAGAAAAAAAAATTATTTTAATATCACAGTTAGAATATTGTGTTCATTGTTATTGTATTAAAGATGTTATTTGAATTATTTTTTCCACTATCATAAATGGTACATTAAATAGGTGATAAATAGATTACAGAAGCCCTTTTCCATATAGGTTATGGGTACATCTCTTGCAAATATCGGCCATCGGTTAAAGCTCCTGGTTCGAAATGACAGTCTCAGGATGAGACAAGTTCCGATATGCAATAGGGCGTGTTGATTATTCTTTCATCATTTGTAACAATCTTTTTATACCCATTGTGTAATTCAGTACTAATTTTGATGTGGACCAAAAACTGACATATCATCCTAAATATCAGGTATGTGTTTCGTGCACATTCATCAATATCTGTTAGAAAGAAATGTAAATTCTCATATTTTTGGAACCGAATTGATATTTAAAGGAACCTTTCTGCATTGTTCTTTCAATTCGTTAAAATATTTTAAACATTTTGAAAAGCATATATGCTTATTTTTCAGTCTTAGTTTCCCATTTCTATTGAGTCATTCAGATGGAAATTGAACGTTCAAGCTACATATTTGATGATTTAAATAATCCCTTTGATGTCGATTGTCCGACTATCTACGTTTACATTTTTAGAATATATTGGTGACTAAAGCTGTCTCTAAATCTAGGTGGACCCAGAGATCATCAAGGCAAAAATAATGCTTTACACGTGTGGAGTAGAATAGTCTCCATGCATTTCCCTTTCCCTATGTATAGCCAGAGTAGAACAGGAATAGTATGCTAACAAGAACTGAATATCTTCTTCCATGTACTTTCTAATTACTTGATTTAAATCACATACACAATTAGTCATGCATGCTAATGTTTCAGTCTTCCAAATGTTTTAATTCTATTTGTTCTTATGAGAAAAAGTTGTCGAAATGACCGTATTCAGAAGGTCAATTTACAATAACTTCTGCATTCGCTATGTAATGATAGCTAGTTTTCGTACGATGTTTTCTAAAGTACAATGATTCTTGTATTACAAAATAACATTATGACTTACTGGTAATACTTACCACATGTTGGTATACTTGTTAAAATATGGAAATTAAAAAAAACGTAGGACTTGATATATACATAGCTGTTGGAAATTCTTAATCATGAAAATAACATATGTACAATAAAATAAAGTAAATCAAACCTTTAACTAAATGAAAATTTACATGTTCAATTAACATTATAAATATTGAGCTTAGCAATTAAAAATATATTTAGCTGTTAGACAAAGGACAANAAGAAGACCTAAATTCAATATAAATCCCTAAGTAGCAATTTTTTTGCAACTCAGGTCACTCTGAAATAAATACAATGCATGCACGAAAATTGTTAACTTAATATAATACACGATACTACCCTGGAAATGCAAAAATACAGTTGTTTTTATCACTTTTTGTCAATTGATTATTCTTTCATTTCGAAGTAAATCCTAGATTATCAGATTCCTCAATATTTGTAATGACTTTTCTTTTAAATACCGTTTGCTGCTAGAACTTATTGGAAGCCATTTGTAATGCAGTTGTGAGTACGTTTAGTTCTTAATTACATGTAGTTTCAGGGGAGAAAAATGTTTCACTTTGTTTTAAATTTGGGTCCAATGCTAATAATTGCACACCGCCAGCCCTCCATCCTGGGTACGAATCAAACGTGACCAACAACATTTTAGAAATGAAAATGCAGTTTACAGATTTTGTGATTGAGTGGAGATTATCTTTTTGTGGAATGGCAGCAGAGCTTTAGTATTAATTCCAAACAAATACCCATTAATACCAAATCTTTGCTGACTCTCGAAAAATATAAAATGCATTATACTTTATCAAAACATTACGTTATGTTTGGCAAAAAAAACTAAGCAATTATCAAAATTAAAATTGCTATCAAATGATTTTTTTTCTAAGTTGATTCACTGAGAACAAATTTCTACAATAAACTCTATCATCATTCAACAAGGCAACAAAGGATAAGAGACCGAAAAAAAAGAAAGATTATTTTAGATTAAGAGGAATAGGTTTACACTTTATTATTTCTCACCATTTCAATTATATATTTGATAACATATTTGAATTACTGACTGGTTTTTGTCACATACCAATTTTTACAATGCATTTTACTGTTATAACGACCTTAATTATGTACGCTGTATGTAAAACAAAATTGACATTTTTTGTTTGCAATTTTCCAAACAATGCTCTTATCATACAATATTACAAAATAGAGAGAGAGAGAGAGAGAGAGAGAGAGAGAGAGAGAGAGAGAGAGAGAGAGAGAGAGAGAGAGAGAGGGGTTTGTCAACAAAATCACACATTTCATAAGCCAAATAAGGTCAAAATGTCTTCATTGTTAATAAATAATTTCATTTAAATGCTGATTACATTTCATGCAACATGGCACAAATAGATTAGAAGAGTATTGGCAGCAGAACTTTTTTCCAGGTGAAGCATGATCTTTCATCGAAATACATTTGCAAGTTTTTCATTTAAACGGATGAAAAATTACTAAGATATAAAAGTAACGTCCAATAACGCCTAGGAAATAGAAAAATCACATTAATTTTACTTTTTATGCTGACAACAATGACAGACACATACAAGTACTATTCATAAAAAAAGTTTAATATGATTTAAAACACAATAGTGTCCACGCATCCTAAATTATCGAAACGTTTTTGTAATTATTAAAGATTAAACATATTAGCTTTAACGTATGAAAAACACATTTTTTTCATGTTTTTCATCATTTTTAAGTATAATGTGATTGTTAAAAGATTTTTAAAACCTATTTTAAAGGGAAAATTCGCAAAAAAATAAAAATTCAATATTTTATTCCTCATATCTTAGTTAGCACATAAATATATGTATTATGTTCAATTGTATCGGATAACTGTACAAGACTGAATTAATTGTGAGCAAATCCCGGTGCATCAACCGCCATATTGTCGTCTTGTCAACTTAAAAAGTCACGTGATACCTAAAGACCACAAAATACCAAAACTCGATAAGCCTGTGTAAAAACAACAAGTACATAACTCTGATCTGTCCAAATAAATATAATTTCTTTTACTAAATTCAACGTACGATTTGTAATTTATTCAATAAAGAAATGAAAATTTGCAGCTATTTATTCTTAATATGTCATTAAATTGATTATATATCCAGAACTTTAACGAAGTTCCCGTGTTCACAGTTGAATAAACCGGAAACATTGTAGAAATTAGGATTCATATACAAGAAGTATATTCATAGTTATGCAGGATTGTACTGACCATATTGTGTATTAAGTGTTTATTGAGAAGACAGGTGTCAGACCAAACTGACCACTTCTATCTGTATAAATCACTTCACCTTACCTGGAAAAATGACGACCTCGGAGTATAATTCCCTGTTGATACCACCTGCTGTGTACACGATCAACTCCGCAAGCACCTTATGCATTGAATCGGTATGAGACACACACCTTAGACTTATTATCAACGTGCCTATAGTCATACATACAAACAGTAGGAACTCGGGTAGAAACCTCTATTTTGATGTTTTTTTTCTTGAAACCGATTGCAGTGGTATTGACATTAGACCTACATTTTTATGTCATGCTGTACTGTCGCGCAGGAGACGGCTCGTTTTATGCAGAAAATGAAATTGGTGCAAATTATTTAAGAAAACAAGTCTGATGTAGGCGATTTTTATTTATCGTATTTTCGTGCAAAGTATATTACTTTCTATATAAATGTAAAGTTTTAGGGCATAATATTCTGGATCGTTGGGACACACAGATGTATAAAATCATAGAGAGAGTCATTTTCAGTAATAAAACAATCTAAAAATGCATTAACTTATCATATTATAAAAGTCAATTTCATCAACTTCGCATGCTCGGGGTCTTGGTATTGTGCTTGAATCACATAAAACTCATGAATATGGCGTTGAAATAAGACTAAAAAGTGCGATAAAAAGTGTCATAAAACTGCATATAAACGTACAAATACTAACTTAGGTATACTGAACACAGCCTAATCTCCGTGGTTTACAGTATATAACACAATGTCTGTATAAACGATTTCGGCATTATAAGTATATAATTTTTTCAGACAATTTGAACCCATGAGACATAAGCATTTGAAGGTTTCTTGTATTATAAAATGTTGAAGACATTAAAAAGGCATTACGAAAATCAATCTCATATAGCGTTATTTCCTTTTATATAGAAGCTGGGACTAATACATGTATATTGATCATATTTGTCCCAGACAGAAGTAAACCGAAGTTTGATCACAGGCGGATTCGGCTACTAAAAAGGGGTCCAAAAAAGGGTCTACGCTAATTTGTCATATTTTGTCAAACTGCTGCACGAAATAAATCATTTCAAACCCCGAATACAATCTCTTCAGATCATCCAGTTTTGAGCCGGGTGAATGACACTTTTTACTGCGTGTGACCTCCTGAATGAATTGCATCTAATTTCATCCCGTTTCCGTTATTTATTTAATATCAGTGAAGTAATTTAAATAAGATTTGTGTATTGTCTTATAAGCGATTTTTTTTTCAAAACAACAGTGTGCCTTTTCTACCTGTAATTAGTGCAGCACACGCCACATTTACCTTTAGGGCATGCCACAGGTAAATTTGACACGGGACATGATTATATATATTTGGTTGTTAATTAACCTCTAATGATTACATCACTACATAGGTATTAATTTTTCATCACTGGAACACAGGAGCACGCGCGCGTGTGTGTGCACACATATTTTTTACTTCCTAGATTGTTTTGATGATAATGATAAAGAATTAATGTTTTTGTTATTTTGAACTACTTTCCTGATATCTTTTGCATCGATTTAAAACATAAACAACCAATTTTATTTCTTAGTAAATTTAGTATTTAGTTATTCTACGGAGAGTTATGCAGAAAGAAACAATAAGATTTTGGCAAAAGGGTAACACGCTTGTCCTTGTTTTTCTACAGTAATTAGTTATTTCATGATCTCACTCGAACGTTTTAAATAACGATATAAACAGTGGTACGATTGTTTTTTTTTTTAAAATAACCGAGATCTAGCCAAGTGACGTCACTCAGCTAAACTTTGTAGCAGAAATGAATAATAAATATCGTTTTTTCTCCTAAACCCGTGCGAATTTTTACTTTAAACTTGGTCAACATGTTCACAATGTTACTTAGAATAAAATTAAGGTCCTATTCAAAATTTAGTGAATTTTCCCTTTAAACTAAACGGTGTTATCCAGCTTATCAGAAAAATTATTACCTGCTACTTTAAGATAGAATTCACTGAAACCACAAAGAGTGTAAGTATGTTATTATGAAACCAACACCCGCTTATTCTGATGTTAGTTTAAGATTAGTGAACACATACTAAATTTTATTAAGTGCATAAAACTATGTATCTGTTTATTAATGATTTACTTCAGATTGACTAATCTAATGAAATTCAATCAACTCAATTTAGGCTTTGCTCCTGGCTGTAGAAGTCATTTGTTTTTCACCAAAATATAGTTATAAAGACTTAAGATGAGAACATGGAATGAGTCTGTGGACATAAATAAATATGTGTGTCGAAGCTTGTCAATCATTCCAGTAGTAACATACATACATGTATGTTGTATTTGTAAATTACATTAGGTCATAGTGTTTGTTAAAGTAGATAAATCGTTAAACATTCTGTTGAAATAATATCTTAAAGCATAATCAAAATAAAATACATTACATCATATCTGACATAACCGTTTTCTATATTTCCCTTTGAATATCAAATGAAATAATATTTTTAAAAGCTTAAAAATTAATGTTGTAATAGAAAGAATGAAAGGCAGTGAAGGATCTGGAAAAAAAATTATACAAATGTGACATGATAGATTTTTTTTAATTGTGATTATATAACAATAACGTCTATTTGCATATGCATGACACAAAGTTCAATATTTTTGAACATGGTAGTTACTAAGTTTGCCAAGACAAACTTTGAAACAACAATAATAATGTCTTTGTGACAATCAGTTTCAAAGGAGGATGTAATCAAATTTTTCTTTTAAATTTTATAAAACATCTTTTTCCGTTTGATTTTTGTTACACATTCCACAAAAAACAAATTCTGATTATGCCATGAATGTCCAAATCTGTACCTAAAAATATGTTTCAACAGCACCTTTCATGCGTTATGGAGTTAAGAAACGCAATAATGGCAAAACTCTGAAATTGCATTTGAAAAACAAACATCAGTTGCTATCTTTAAAAAATCCCTATGAGTATTTTTGCATTTGATTCCAAAGTTTTTGTGTCCCTAATTTGCTCATCATTTGATGATTCACATATAACAATAAAAGATTGAAATTCCATAAAGATCGTTTCTTGTACTTTTTTTATATGAATATAAAGAAAACATTAAATTTTATTGTTCTGATCCAACCAAAACATTTGTGCTAAAGGTCTAAAATAACATTTAATAGCACAATCTACTGAGACAAACCAAATTGTCAATCGAGAAACTTCCTCTGTATTATAAAATGCTGAAGATTTTACGAAGATTCATACCACCGAATATAAGTATAATATTTATCGATTCTATCTTAAGTCAGTTGTATTTCTATTACATCATCAAAATCTTGCGAACTTTCATTAATTTGAGTGTTATTTTTCAATTTTTTTATATGCTTATCAAAAATGACCATACATAACTGAAATATGATCCTGTTGTGCTTTAGAAATTTGCCGAAGCTTTGTATATTTAGGTATTTTGTTTAAATGGCGAACAACAACCGAAGATTAAAAAGACGACTTCTTTCAAATATGATTTAATAAGAAAATAATAATGGCAAGATACAAAGATGCATGAAATTCAGTTTATAAATACATAAGTAATTTAAACTTGTTTTTTTTTCTTTTTTTTTGTGATTTTTTTGGTTTTTGTTTTTGTTTTTTTTTGTGTGTGTGTTTTTGCGGGTTTTTTTTGTTTTGTTTTTTCTACAGACGGCCTATTGCCTACTTGGCATAGATAGATAATAAAAAACTTCAGAAGAAAGAAGAAAGTAAATTTATTCACAAAACTTCACAATAAAAACAACAAAATATCACCGGTAATTGTTTCCAGGTAGAAAAAGGATGACGACAAACATTATTTACTAGTAGTGAAAAGGGTGTTATTCAGAGCACTATATGTACATAAGATCTCATGGATTCGTTAAATCCAGTGAAAACTTTTATTGATTTATAACTTGCCACAGTTATTACTTGCCAATCAATTAATCAAATAAGCGGCAAAAGAAGACCGAACATACGTCAGTTATTATAAATTTTGAAATTATCAGTAATAAATTGAGAAGTAAATAATAATTTTACAGCATTAAAGTAAACATATTATTAAATTCATTATCTCAAGGTAGTTACTAAGGGTTAAGTTGCAACTTTTTTCTGATTTTGAGATAAACCTGTAAAATTTCATATTATCATGAAGTTAAATTTGAAGTCTGAAAAAATCAACAGAAAAAATGCACTAAATGGTGAACTAAAGGATATGGAGTAAATGTACATGAGACAAAGTCTCTACAAATACATGGTTAAAAACAAGCAAAGGAACAACGCTTTTATTGTTGTTCTTCATCTTGAAGTCACCATGAAGTCACTAAGCATTACTATGTTACCCCTTAGAACTTTACAAATGTATATGAGAATAAATATAATCTTTTCTCATCAATGGACTGACAGAAAGACTGACCAGAACAATAAATATAAATTAAAGTCTAGATCATTGCGCATTGAACTGAAAAACTCTGTCCCTATTGCTAAGTGTTAAGTTTACTTACCACTATAACTTAGGATTGAATCCGGACTTGGAGTAGTTCCAGCAGCATTTGTGACTTCGCATTTATATGCACCGGCATCAGATAATCTAAACGATGTAATCCTCAAAGTTTGGAAAGTATTGGTAGAAGACGAAATTTGGTATTTTCCACCACTCAATGCCACATTAATGGAAATACCATTTTTGAACCATGCAACGCTAGGTGTGGTATCAGAAGTAAAGGTGCAAGTAAGAACCGGATTCTCTAGTTGAACAACATTTTGGGATCTTGGAGAAATGTCAACACTCGGCCTACCTATCAATATGTAAGAATGAATAAGTGAAAATCTAGGAAAATATACTTATAAATGCATAGATAGAAATTTTAAATGAAATTTAAGCAGATGCAGATATCAATTAAATCCGATTCTTGTACATTGACACACAAACGCAAGTAACTGGAAATTGTTATTTTCTACATTTGAATTGTGGAACATTACCATAAATGAGCAAAAAATCATAATGAAACATGTTTGAAGAATGATGAAAACATCGGTGGGGAGGGGATGAGAATCAAGGATATCTTTTATTATTGCCTTAAGTTAGTCTGTGAAAAGAACAAAACCAGTATCACAGTTACTGCTAAAAATACCGAAGTTGCATAATAAACAGTAAATTTTATTATGCTGTATACGTGTTTCAAGAAGTTACCTCTCATCAGCAGTATAAGGATCAAATGATATGGAAAGCAATAATCGAAAAGTAGTAAAAAAAAAGATAAGTCAGGGATATGTTCAGCCTTGGTTACTTTAAACCCTGCAGAAATTTTAATGCCGTCAACTCGACAAACGTCGATTTCACAAACGAAAACATACATTTGCAGCTAAATAAATTCTTCCCAGATTTGACATTACCGATTTTGGTTTACTCTAGATAGACCAACTAACAATACGACGTATGCTGTATACACAGTAGGACAAGTTACTCTACGGTAACACATTGTGTCACACTTGGTTTTAATTTGATTTTGCACTGTCATTGCTTAAGTTTTTGCTTTGTCTTTATATCATATTGTTTGATTTACTTTTGTCATCGTTACTGCTGTTTGTTGTACCAATTTGTCTTTGCTATTGTCTGAATACCTAAAAGATTTACAGAGGCTTTCCAAAGTTTTGTCTTGGTACTGTTTGATGGTAAGAAAAGTAAAATACCATGAATATAATCGGTTTTGTCTGACGGGCTAGGAAATGACATAAACCGATCAGCTAGCTAACAGATCATTCCAATACGCAAAGGCCTCACTGACTGTAATAGAGGCTGTATACAGGACAAACTTAGCCTTTCCGGAGCGCCTGTTGTTAGTTCACAATATTAGTGCTTAAGTTCTTAGTGTTGTATTTGTGGTGTTTTTGTCTTCTGTCTTCTGGTGTTCTCGTTTTTGCCTTGTCTTTGTAATCTTGTGCTTTGTTCCTTTGGTATTCTACTGCCATTGTTTTAACTGCTTTTCTATGATTAGAAAGCAACTGCTGTTATTTTGCTAAGGCATCCATCAGTTGTTGAACATCAGCACCTCAGATTAAACTTCAAATAATAACATAAAAGGGGGATAACAGTGGTAACATAGGCAGTCTTTGTTAAAAAATCTAATTGAAACTATGGTTCAACTTCCTCCTGGTGTAGACAACATCACTGGATATATTTTAATTTGGTCCAAGTTTGGTTTCCTTTTATTTTTGCATAGGACCATCCAAGGACTGTTTTGGCCAAGTTTGGTTCTAATTGGTTACACAGTTAAAGAAGATATTGGAATGTGTTTTCACAAAGGGTTCCCAATGTGAAACGATGCTCACTTTTTGCGTCAATTCTGGATATAGCACTGGACCTGAAAACACCTTTTTTGCACCGGCTTATCTAAGACGTACTGTGGTCAAGTTTGATTCCAATAGACCCAGTAGTTTTTGTGGAAAAGATCTTTGAATGTGTTTCCCAAAAAGGTCAACTGTTCAATCACCACTGGCGACCATCTTGGATATAGCAAGGGCCTGACAAAGTTTTTTGCAGGAATTCATTTAAAATTTCTGTTGCTTCATTTGGTTCCAACTTCCTCATGATAATCAGTTTCAGAGGAGATCTTTGAATGCATTTTTTCATAGGGTCCAATGTAAAAACATGTTCCCTACTTTCGGCCATCGTAGATATTGTGTAGACCTGAAAAACCATTTCTGCAGGAGACCATAGAAGGTTTATTGTGGTTAAGTTTTGTTCCTATTGGAACAGCAGTTTCAAGGAAGATCTTTGAATGAAAGTTTTAGGACAGTCGGACTTTTTTCCAACAAGA
Organism: Modiolus philippinarum; assembly: GCA_002080025.1. Taxonomy (NCBI): domain Eukaryota; kingdom Metazoa; phylum Mollusca; class Bivalvia; order Mytilida; family Modiolidae; genus Modiolus; species Modiolus philippinarum. The sequence goes on along the minus strand of MJUU01033519.1, from coordinate 1,475 downwards.
TTCAATGTTAAACCAGAGGCTCCAAGGGGCCTGTATCGCTCACCTGGTTTTCATTTGCAACAATAAAGCAATTGTAAGTTATACAGTTGAACTTCAGTCTCTCCAACTTTGGTAGCTCAAACACAACCAATATCTCGAACTGTATTTAAAGTCTGATCATGTTTTACTACATGTTTTTGTTGGGCTTTTTTGACAAAAACATTCTTGCTAATGACCACTTTTGACACCAGTTTTGAAGTCTAGATATCATTTTGTAAATGGCGGTCACAGAAAACAATGACGTTAGACACAAAAACAATGACGCCAGACAGACACAAAGCACAGAACCAGAAACCACAACATTCAGAACAAAGGCACTCACAGTGTGAACTCCAGTGAAACTGAGAGTGACATCAGGTGCTCCGGAAGGGTAAGCATGTCCTGCTCTGTTAACAGCACCCCGTCACACTGTGGGTAATTCAATCCGGGAAAATGTCAAAGTCGGTAGTCAAATCCGGTAAGACGTGAATCTAGCTGAAAATGTCCACAAGTGATTGCAAAAGCTCACTTGGCCTTTTAGGCCAGGTGAGCTAAAAACTATGTTCCTCGCTCGTAGCCATCTTGAATAGGACTCAATGTTAAAAACAATGTTCCACGCATGTAGCCATTTTGGATAGAGCGCGGACTTGCAAAACTCCCATAAGCATGGAATCATCTAAGATATCCAAGTTTGGTTCTATTTGGCTCAACAGTTCTTTGAATGTTGTACTGAGCCGGACTCAGCGAGTATAACCTAGTTCGTTGGCCCAATTCAAAATAAAAACCCAGTGTGGATCAACTATTTTAATTAGCCGATGAACAATTGGTAAAAACCTGAAAAATACAATAATTAACAATCATAAGTTCTGTGTCCAAAATAATGAGAATTTATAGTCATCTTAGGCTACCGTAATTATGAGTAGAATATCAACATATTTAAATACACAATAATTTGCATAAATAAGCACAAATATGACGTGTGTCTGTGTATAATATTATACATGGAGTTCCGGTATAGTCACGGAAGAATACAGTTGAATTGCTGTAACACACGGAATATGTGTTCCATAATCATATCTGGATGTATTTAAATGTCACTAATTGCTTGCCGTACATGCTATATTTATACGAATTATGCAACTGAATATCGGTTGTTTATCTTCCTCTTGTAGACGGAAATAACACATAAAAACTTTAAATACTTTGTTGAAAGTTGTAAATATAATTATAATCAATAGTTGTATGTTTCTGTGTGAGATGAACATTCCGTAAAAATCGATATTTATAGCAATTTATGTAATTAACGTGTAAAGCTGATATTCACTATAAACTGTTGTGTAGTAACGTTAAATGGATCAATCTTCATCCAAATATAATGAAAATATAATATAACACTTACACTGTTGTTGGACTAGGGTCCAAATTCCAAACAATATCTGGACATTCATATACGTTCT
>MJUU01033517.1:201176-346137 GCA_002080025.1 Modiolus philippinarum | reverse complement strand
TAGCTTATTGGTCGCTAGTTATTGGTCGCTAGCTTGAGCCTGGTTAAATTAACTACTGGTTAAAATCATATGGGCGATAAATTAATAAAGCAGACCCGTTAAACTAATTTTTTTTGAAAACTTTAGAGTTAAAAGAAAACCAAATTACTGCAGGTCCTTAACAGATTCTATAGTCATTGAATTGTTCATATGGCATTCCAAGAAAAGTATACCCGTGTAATATCAAAGGTATCACACGGAGACAATTTTCCGGCTGATTAACTTGCCACGATTAGAAGACAGAACGTTGCCATAGAAACACAAATTCTCTGTAATAACCATCAGTCAGTTAATGGTCCAGATAAATAGCACCACGGGTGGGCATGGGTAATTTAGCCCTTAGATTTCTTGTCATGGAACAAAACAAAAAGACGTAGTTTCTTTATAGTGTAAAAAATGAATATCTGTTAGAAATTCAAAATTCCCGCAAAGTGGCATTTTCAGTAAAGGAAAAGAATTTTTATTTTTTTTTTTATTTTATTTTATTTTATTTATTTATTTATTTTTTAGCCAGCGGAACTTGCTCGTTGTTGTCGAATGTAGTTACTAAGCAGACTCCGGTCTGAGCGGTTGTCACGACTTGAAATCTGTACCTTTTCACGACCTATCAGCCACACTGCGAATTTGACATAGCTAGAACAAATGTCTCTTTATTGAACTTGATCATATCACGAAATTTTGATTCTGGACGGGCAAGAATCGGCGGAAAGTCACTATAGTGCTGCGTTCAGTTTGCATAAAAATGTGGTTACGGGAAGATTTTTAATTTCTTCCAAGCTTCACGAAATTTGGCAGAAAAACGCACGGTTTAATATACACAATTTAACGAATTCTAACAGACAAAATGGCAAGAACACGGAGCAATAAAGTTATATTCCGTGTTTTGGTACTGATACATTTAAATTTGAGTTTCACATTTCATTTCACAATACACCCACTTTTCTAATTATGAGTCAATGATGGCCCGGGTAACTGCGAGGTTACGCCGCTTGACTAGTAATCTGAAGGTTCTGAGTTCGAATCTTGGTCATACCAACTTTGGTTTTTGCTTCTTGTTTTTGTGATTTGAAATCAATGAAACAGGTCAAAATAAATACCTAAGAACATTTACAGTGATATACGGTTCCACCTAAGTCCGGCGGATCCAGCATTCGATGTTGTGGTAAGGGTACAGAGAGAGACTGTATTGTGGTGAGGGGGGAGTTGGTGTTGGTTGTGTGTGTGTGTGGGGGGGCGAGTTTGGGGGNACCAATTTACAGAGCTTACAGAACATAACATTCCAAGAAAAGTATACCCGTGTAATATCAAAGGTATCACACGGAGACAATTTTCCGGCTGATTAACTTGCCACGTTTAGAAGACAGAACGTTGCCATAGAAACACAAATTCTCTGTAATAACCATCAGTCAGTTAATGGTCCAGATAAATAGCACCACGGGTGGGCATGGGTAATTTAGCTCTTAGATTTCTTGTCATGGATACAAATGTTTGAAATTGGGCTTTAAAACATTTGAAACGTTATTTAGCAACATGTAAGAATTTTCACAATTATCGTTTGCAAGTACATGCAGTAGAATCGGAGTTCTATAATGGCCTTATGTAAAACACAGATAGATTTTGCTAGGTCTTTCAAAGGTAAAGAAATCGATTTTTTTCAAACCTTAATGCTTTGTAGTACGTTCAACTGAATCAGTTACTTGCCTCGTTTTCACTTCCACTCCTCTTATAATCTGGCGATACAGCTGTAAGATAAAACCAAAAGAATAAAAATAGACGTTAATCAAGATTCATTGGATATCGCCTTAAAAATACACATAAAAGCCAAAAAAAAATCACTTCTAAAAATTATATAATGGTCAAATCGTTGTTTTATACAAATCAAAACGCTTTTTCCATTGTAGGTATATCATTTTTTGTCCATCTCAACTAGTTGTTGTCAAGAATTTCAAATACAAATTTGGAAGTCTGCCTTTTCCCGATCCAGGATCCGATGCATGATCTCCAACATTAGAGTTAAACAAGATTATGGAAATTTTAGCACCAAAATTTTCATTATATCACAAAAATAAAAATATGTAAAAATAGATGATGCTATAAACCTATTGGGTGTTTTGCTCCCACACATGACACAGTAAATGAGTTGATTTCTAGTTATATGATATATTTGTTTTGTTTATAGATATTGCAACAAAAATTCCAGTTGATACAAGAAAATGACATGTGCGGCACAAAGTGAACATTCATTTTTGGTTTACAAATAGCATGGATTTCATATAAATATTTCGCAAATGAATATCATATACGATATGTGGATATGCCTAGCTATGAAATATTATAGAAAGAAAAGGAATACCACAGCAGAAATACAAAAGAGGAAGACATTAGCAAAAACATGGAAATACAGAAGTAACAAAAAAATGAAACGACATGAAAACAAAATGGAAGAATGTGTCCATTGGACACAGGTGCCCTGAAATGGAAACTCCTGAATTATTTTATGCTTAACTACGTACAATATATATACCAAATAAATATTAAATACGCATTGGGACTTGTTTGGTTTTGATATAATGCAAGATTCCCACAAATAATCAGAGAAACAAACTTATTCGAAATAATAATCTTATTTTTAGCAATAATTTGTCACCTTGAACTTTGGGGTACAATTAATAAGGTTCTGCCTTTGGTGATAATTAAGTATGAGACCAGGTATGGTTTTGATCCGATGCAGGATAGTCAAGTTATCATCTGGAAATCAAATTTTTATTGAAATTTTAGTCTGTTTTAGCAAACAACGGCAGCAGAATACCGAAGAAACAAAGGAGTGGTATTTACAAAAAAACGAAGTCCAAAGATATGGCCAAAACGAGGACACAGAAAACAACGACGTTAGACAGCTACAAAGCACAGAAAAACACAACATTCAAAATCAAGGCATCCACAGTGTGAACTCCCATGAAACTGAGAATGACATCAGGTGCTCCGGAAGGGTAAGCATGTCCTGCTCTGTTAACAGCACCCGTTACACTGTAAGTGAGTCAATCTAGGAAATTGTCAAAATCGGTATACTCAAATCCGAGAAGACGTGAACATGACCGGGACACAGACAAGTAATATCTTTCAATGATTTTATGGTAATGGCCACAAAATTTCTCTTTGGGACAGTGTTTTTGCTCTGTTAAAAATCACTGTACAAACTACATGCTCGACAGTATCTAATCAACTGTGAAATGTACGCTCCATAGGCTGGAGAGGTAGGTAAAAGGGAAAGTTAATATTTGGGAACTAAAATCATCACGCTTGTCATAAAGCTTAGATTTCAAACGTCCTTCTTCGTCAATATACAACAAAAGATCTAGGTATGAAGCTGAAGTAGGTGTGTCAGTTGTTTCTTTAATTTCAAGCTCATTGGGATAGATCTGATGTAAATATTCCTTAAAGTTTTGGTTATTAAGAGAAAGTACATTGTCTACTAGCGGAAGCTGAAATTAAAGGAATGGGCTAAACGTTTCTGTTTTTTTTTGTGGAAACCCTTCTTAAAACTTTTCACCTTTACCTTGGGGGTACAAACCCTGAAACCAATTAGGTTCTGTCTTTGGTGAAAAGTAAGCATATGACCAAGTTTAGTTTTTATACGATACAGGATACTCATGTTATCACACGGAAAGCAAAAAGTTTTGAATTTAGTCTATATCTAGCAACTGTGACATTGACCTTGGGGATACAAACCCTGAAAACAAAAAGGCTCTATCTTGAGTTAAAAGTAAGCATGTGACCAAGTTTGTTTTTGAAACGATGCAGGATACTCAATTAATTATCCGGAAACCAAAATTTTATTGAAATTTAGTCTATTTTTAGCACTTGTGAACCTGACTTTGGGATACCAACCCCAAAACCGATAGGGTTCTGTCTTTGGTGATTGGTAAGCATGTGACCAAATGGTTTTGATCTGATGCAGAATATTCAATTCATCATCCAGAAACCAAAAAGATGGACGAAAGTACGTAAGGACGTTCGGATCGTGGTAAACCAAGATCTGTGGTTCAATCCCCGGTCGGATGGCAATTTTATGGATCAAAGTTTCAGCTCTTTCTTGAAACCAATTGTCAGGATGGTCTTAAGGAACAATCGCTAGTCCATCGGAAGGGACGAAAAATGGTTGGCCCATGTTAGGGGAGAGCAACACCTCTAGCACATGAAAGTCCCCTTCGTAAAGTTGCTTAAGGGTAGGCCTAAGTAGGCCGTTATGGAGGATCATCTCGCAACCGTAAGCTTAATTTAAGTTGCTATAACTTTTCCACAATCCAGGATAAATAAATAGAGATTAATGTGGCGCCTCGGGCTGATATGGGGGTCTCGGGATGATAACCGTGCTGATATGGAAAAGGCCATGTCTTGATCTGTTTATTATATACTTCCAATTAGGAGTTGTAATCACACCCGGGCTGAAATAGCCATATCACCGGTCTGATATGGATATTTCAGAACGAGGTGGTCTGATATGGTCATATAAGAATGGGTGTATGATACGGACTGTTTACTTCCGGCTATATTACATATGCAAAACAGAACATATGTTCGCTAAGTATGTAATAAATATGTTTAACCAATACAATTTATTTACTGTGAAAGAGTAATAAAATTTCCTCTACCCGATGTTAGAATCCTGCAACTCTTTTAGCATTGTCACGGTCTTTCTGGAAAGCGTCAGCTGTAACAAATTCATCAAACACTGCAGTTGTGGTGAGGCACACAACAAGGTAAACAATATTGACTTCTATGTAGAGATCTATATCAACCTGTAACACAAGAAGAAAAGTACTCTTAATTCTATGTTAAACCATTCTAATAATGAAAAACCTGAAATTTCATAAAACGTGCTCAGTCCAACCATTTATTTCATAATTAATTGGTTAAACAGTACGTACAAAACAACGGCAGTAGAATACCGAAGGAACAAGTCAAAGTCCAGAGACAAGGCAAAAGCAAGAACACCAGAAGACGGAAGACCAAAGACACCATATGCCCACAAAACACACGAACATTACATACACAACACAAAAAACTACAGCACTTACAGTGTGAACTCTCCAAAAACAGAGTGACATCAGGTGCTCCGGAAGGGTAAGCATGTCCTGCCCTGTAAACAGCACCCGTCACACGGTTAGTGAGTCATATGTTTTGAAAGATCTGTTAAGTTACTGATTGGTTATTGTCATTTTCTAACCCTGAGACAAAAGCAATTGAGAACCATGGTACGTGTAACTTCTCTAACCCTCAAACAGTACCAAGGTGAAGTTTTGAAAAGCTCTTGTAATCACTTTAGTATTCAAATATGGACAGGGACAAATCGGTACCACAGACATCACTGACAAAGACAAAACTAAAATTTAACAAGACAACACAAAAAACTGTGTGAACAAAATTTGATGAAAACGAAACATAGGTAATCGTTAAATGGCATAATGTCAAAGCAACCCAATTTTGCCTGGATGCTGACCTGCTATCAAAAATGCATGCATATGCAAGAAAACACTTGATTTTACAATGTTTAGTTTAAAGTTATTTTATTTGCTCATAAAATTAGAAAAGGAATAAGAGACAAGAAAGACATTTGAAGTATTATACAATGTAAGGCAACAGAACTCACGCAAGTCAATCAAGCGGAAAATGTAGGTCAAACATATTTAATTTAGCCTTGATACTTGATACTTTATTACAGATGAACCCATATGCAAAGTACTATGATTCTACCATATATAATTACCGACACCTGAACTCGTCTGTTCAAGCGGAAAAAGTTCAAAGTGGCCTAATTTTGGCTAGATACTGACCTAATATAATGTAAGGTCAGATGTACCACTAATTAATAAATAACTAATAAATATGTTTAAACCAAGGACAAGTTCAGATCTTGGTAGTGACCAAGATCTGAACTTGTCCTTGGTTTAAACATATTTATTAGTTAAGTAACATACAAATAACATACAAATAATATACAAACACATATTATAACAACAAATAGGATTCAGCAACAAGCACAACTCTGTCTCCATATTAAAAAGACATAGTATATTCATATAATAAATTGCATGCTCAGAATATTCTTATATGCTAAGAAAACTATTAATTAAAATAACAAAGGGTTTAGATAGAAAGACAATGTGATAAATAAAGGAATTTGTATGAGATATTCTGTGACTCAAGAATTGAATCGCTTACTTTTGATGATGAATTTCTGAAAGAGCTTAAAAATTTCAGTTTACTTTTGTTCATCACATAGAACAATGGATCCAAAAATAAGAAGATTTGTATCTACTAAAACATTCATATTCACATTCCTAAGAGAGTCAGCATATCTTGTCTAGCATTAAGATATGCTGAACTGATTCAATTTCACCACACACACACCTGGGTGATTCAACCAAATTTTTTCAAAAATAAATGTACATTAAAGAACTACAGTTCATTCGTTACCGTGCATGAAAAAATTTGACCAAATCTGCTACCAGAATAATAAAAAGAAGAAATTTTGGAATTTTTACTTAAGATCTGGACTGGGTTGCACAAAGCTCAATAAAACTTAATAGACTAATAAAAGTTAATAGTCTGTTAAATTAGTAGGAAATGTTTAAGCTTAATAGACAATTAAATATTTAATAGTCTATTAACTTTTGTGCAACCCAGTCCAGGTTCTTAAAAGAGGAAAAGGGTTCTGTTTGGCGAGTATTTAATGATAGCTTATTCCAATCTTTAATCGTAGAAGGCAGGAAATAGTTTGAATATAGATTTGTACGAGTCCGTACTTCTTGTAAATTTAGTGACTGGCGTGTATTTTGACGATGTTTTGTGCCAACGGAAATAGGAATTAAGTCCATTAAATACTGGGGAGTTTTCTTATTATAGAAAAAAAGTCTGTGGTTCTTTCGTCTGTCGTCTTACCTTTGAACATGAATGGCAGTTGATCAAGTGAAAAATAAATGTCAAAGTGGCCTTATTTTGCCTGGATACTGACCTAATATCTTAGATGCATGGATATCCAAGGTTAAATGAACCAATCAGGTTTAGTGTCTTAGGTCTGAACTCGTCCGAAAACTTAAAAGTAAATCAATCAATCAATCGGCAATTATTGGTCAAAGTGGCCTTATTTTACTTGTCTGCTGACCTACCATCAGAGATGCATGCATATTAAAGGTAAGATTATCTTACCATGTACACTGACTTGAATATGAACTAAGTTATAAATTTGAATGCAAGCCAGTCAATCAGAGAGACCCTATTTTCTTTGAGGCTTTTAGTCATCCCAACATACAAGTTTGATGACTCTTCCATATATAGTGACATATATACACTAAAATGCGGACACACGTAGACGCGAACACAGACGCCCGTGCTCCAAGAGTCCCCTTCCTTCGTTAATGCTTCAAAGAAAATCTTAAATGTTTTCATGTTGTACATATACTTATAGTTGTACACAGTCACAACACATGTTCTTCAATGCAGATAAAAACAGAAAAAAAAAAAACATAATTAAAATTGGCTAAATGTAAAAAAAAAAAATACAGAAATCAGTTAAACATATAATAATGCAATCACAAATAGTTACTTTTAACAAATTCTGAATTTGAACTGACATAGAAACCATCATCTGAAATTCATTCCTTTGAAACTGAAAAAAGACAGTGGTATGGCATTATGCCATACACAACATTTCGTCCTTTGATAAAGATACAACATGGAAACAAGTTACATGAAAAATGCGATCAGCTACATTTAGTTCTTTTTTGATTAATGTGATTAGTGATTCTATCTTGATAAAATTTCATTTTGGAAACAAATTACTTCAAATAATATTAATAAAGATTTTGCTATCACGCTCCATTAATCAATTTAATATTCGCCATGTTATATGTGATTTCCAAAAAGAGAAGATTCAAGTGGAAATGTTGTTTTATGAACAGCCCCATTTATTTGAAGAAATGGTAATAAAGCTTGTTTTAATGTTTCAACAATGTTATATAATATTCAATATCTGCTGTGTTTCTTGTATGATTTGGTTTATGATTTATTGCGTTTTGAGTACGAGATAAAGTCATATATTTTGAAAATGTCAAACAGTAACCATTATTTGTGTTGTTAAAAATAAAGCTTGAAGGAAATAATGTTTTTGTGTTCATTCTAACTGTTCAATTTGCTAATTTTGTATTAGATTTTTTATTGGAATTTATGACCGCAAAACTCTTCAATTCCGGTCCACACTCCAAGACCGTATGTTTTAAGAATTCTTCCCCTTCTATGTTCTTCTAGCTAAAACAGATAATTGCAAAAATTAAAAATGCGTTTTTTCGCTTCTATTGTGTAACCACACTGTCATTTCCCATTTTTGAAGTATTTGATTTCTCTCATAGAGGAAAATTCGATCTGTTCAAGGCAATTTAGGTTTAGATAAGGCCATACAAAATTAATTAATTGGTTCTCAGGCAATTTTTCATTTAAAATGATGAGGGAGGAAGGTGTGATTTTTTTATCTTTTTATTTGCCAAAAAATAGATGAGGCAGCTTTTTACATTGTAAAAACCACCCAAAATGTAGTGAGGGAGGTGATATTTTGTTTTTATTTTATTGAAATGGCAAAAAATAGGCTCAATGAGGGGCTTTTTTCAAGCCTCAAACTAGATGAGGGAGGGCCTGTGAACCAATAAATTATTTTTTTATGGCCTAATGAGTTAGTTTTTTTGTATTTTTATTGTTATTTGTTTTTTTGGGGGGGGGGCGTAACATCACTTTTAGACGAAAAGAACAACAATAAATCGTTGTTCCTTTGCTTGGTTCTACCAGCTTGTCTTGCAATGTCTTGTCTGTGCCATATTTAATCATAAGGGGTAACAAGCTTTGATTGCCAGGGCTAAATTTCCTGCCCCTACACATTTCTCCGGAGAAATGGGTAGGGGCAGGAAATTTAGCGTTTTATAAATGTCTCCTAGCTAGTTTGCCATTGAAAAAAAAAGAATGGGTCTTTAAACTGCATGGAGCGTGGTATATCTCCACAGTTGGCTACTCTGGTTCGTGGTTAGGCTTTCCGTATTGTCACCAGACCCTCGCATAGTCATGGCATTCAGGGGACGCACCCGGCAGCTCTGAAACCCGATTCGGGTGTCATTTTCGACTTCCACTATACCCGGCTTTCAACTGCTAATTTGCTCTCACTTTTCTCATTACTTTTTCCCGATATCTTTGAAGTTTGTTTTCTCGATTCTATAGGGCCTGTAAGTCTCGTACAAATTTGCAACTTCCGGGATCAAAAATTGTACCCGGAAGTTACATTTTAAACAGAGATATATGACGTTTCAAACAAAAATTTGAACGTCATAATCCTCACACGTCATGTTTTGGCGAGAAACGTTTTCGAATTGTCAGTTTATCGTCGATTCTCGTGAGTCACATGACGAGACTTACAGACCCTATTTCTAACAGTACGCGTTCGCACATGTATTTGTGTGACTAATAATGGAAACAAAACTACGGCAGTAGAATACCGAAGGAACAAATTGTTTAAAGCATTTCTCCATGATCTTCAATCTCAAATAATATTGTTTCTTTGAAATATATCGGCAAACGAATACCGAAGCAAAAACTTGAAATTAAGCAGATATGCGATTCTACACATCTTGATGCTAGATCTACATGAACGTAGCATTTTTATACATTTATGATGTTGCGTCCCATCGGAGGCATATTGTAATAAAATGTAGGTCCTTTCATTTATTTTTGAGTACCAGACACGTGTTTTACGAGCCCCGTAAATCCCTGCATTAGACAGCTACAAAACACAGGAATAAAAAAACACCATTCAAAACCAAGTCAATCACTGTGTGAACTCCTATGAAACTGAGAGTGACATTAGGTGCTCTGGAAGGGTAAGCATGTCCTGCTCTGTTTACTGCACCCGTTACACGGTCAATGATGCATAAATATTTTTGAAAGATCTGTTTTGTAGGTGATTGCTTAATGTCATTCGCTAACCCTGAGACAAAACAAAAACCAATCCATGGTATGTGTTTATGTGTTACTTGATCTTACTTCTTTAACCTTCAAATAGTACAAACATAAAAAAATGAAAAGGTTTTGTAATGATTTAATTATTTAAACATGAACAAGGACAAATATGTACCTCAAACATTGCTAACGAAGACAAAGCAAAAATTAACAGTATGATATACAAGAAAATACAAGCAATAGGCCCTCACGAGCCTGTATCGCTAACCTGGGCCATGGCTGACATAGACAGTCCAAATAACCTAAATAATAAAGGAATGATATTTGCTTCAAAGTTTAACTATATTTCCTGATGGTAACCATTTTGGATATAGTCACCTTTTTGAAAGGGCCAGCACCGGAACAGCAGTGGAACTTCAAAGGTCACTACCCAAGGTCAGTTGTGACCAAGTATGGTTTCAATTGACCATGTATTTTCAGAGGAGATATTTGAATGTAATTTCCCATTATGTCAAATGTTAACTTAAGTTCCCGCTGTTGGCCATCTAGAATGAGGTGCAGACTTGATGGACATTTTTTTTTTAAATGGGATCACTCAAGGCATATTGTGACCAACTTTGGATCCAATTGGCCTTATTGTATCAGAGAAGAAAATCTTTGAATGCTTTCCCAATTGGCAAATGTTAAACTTTATTCCCCGCTGGAGGCCATCTGTGTGGGGATGCATACTTGCAAGAAATTTTCAAAGGGGTAAACTAAGGACCAATGTGTTCAAATGTGCTCAGTAGTTTCAGAAGAAAGATATTTAAACGTTTTCCAATACGGGACTTTTGAAATAGGAACTCTCGTGTAAATGAAGGCTGAAATGATCTCCTCAAATACCAGTAAGAAGGATAACGAGAACCCAGACCCTTTGAATATAAATATATACCACCTAAAAAGGAAACTGTTTATGAAATTGAAGTACACTTACAATTTGTCCTACATGACAATTATTTACCTGAATATTAATTGACGAAAAACAATTAATTTGAAGCGCTACAAATAGAATTCATATAAATCACCCTTAGCTCAACAGTGTTATTTAATTAGTGATTCCATCTTAAGGCATTGATGTATTGATATTTTAATAATAGATTTTTTTTCCGGAATGAACACGAATCAAAAGTCTTGGACTTGCCAGACATATTTTTAAAGGGGACCAACAGAGGACTTTGTAACAAAGTTTGGATAAAATTGTCATTACTGTTTCATAGGAGAAGATCTTTGAATGCTCTCCCATAGGGTTCAATGTTAAACCATGCTCAACGCTTGCAGCCATCTTTTGAAGGAAATCTTTTCAAAGGTGCAAACTAAAGACGATTGTGACCAAGGTTGCTTCCAATTGGCTAATTTTTTTTTTTGTCAAAATGAGTTCATAGATCTTTTCCAATACGGTCAAATGGTAAAGTAACTTTTCAACTGGTGGCCATCTTGGGTGAGGCCCGACAACATGACCACGTTCAATAAAATGTAGTCATTGACATCCTGAACATTTTTGCATTTATACTTGACTTCTATCAAAAAGTGGTTTTTGATATACCACGAAACATTTTTTTAAAAAACCAAAATTTTGAAAATTTTACAGAAAAAGGGCAATAACTCTAATATGGGTCATGCTATTTCTTCCAAATTGCTGGATGGGTAGATCATATCATGCTGATCATTTTTACACCATGTCAGATTTTTTATATTTGTAACAATTTTCGAGTTATATACCAAAAACTGCAATTTACCTCTATGTTCTATTGTTAGCAACGGCCGCCAATAATATATTTTGTTCGTCCTGGGACATAGAAAATAACAAATTTGAAACTAGTGTTAATTCAGTTGAAGTTTTGTTCCATTTGGCGCAGTGGTTTCAGAGGAGACTTTTTGAAAGTAAGCTAACGACGGACCCAAAATGATGGTGAAAGCTCACGCTGCCATAGCCAGGTGAGCCAAAAACTAAAGTACCGTCAGTGTGCGCACCCATAAAAACTGAGAGCGATATCAGTTGGTCCGGAGGGGCAGACAAATCCAACGCTGTTAACAGCACCCGTCACACTGTAAGTGAGTCAATCTAGGAAGAAATCTAAATAGGTATAGTCAAATCCGGGAAGATGTGAATCTTTCTGGAAATGTCCGCTTTCATTTGTAAAAATGACACGTCATATCTTTCAATGATGTTATTGTGACGGCCATGGGATATCTTCAGGGATGAAATTAACATAGGCTGAACAAATCCATGACTCGGCAGCTTTTGGGACAGTGTTTTGCTCTTTTCACAAACCAATGTACACATGAGAAGAAGAAATAACAACGGTTTGGCAGTATTGCATCAGTATTTGTTGAATATTATGTTCACCTGAAGAGACAGTAAAATAGTGAATCTGGCCTCTGTGACCCGTTAAGTCCATGATAAATTCATATTTTGCTCCTGAACTTTGCAGTCGAGCGTGACTAATGGTTTCCACCCGTCTTCCGGCGTCGAAAAGGTAGATCGCCGTAAAGGTTGTGTAGTGGTGTTAGGGTGATGGGACAAGATTGTATATTCAGATATTTATTTAACAACTGATTCCTACCGTACCCCACCTGTGACTATAACTTACCCAACTCGACATAAAAACAACTTAACCAAAACCCATTTTAACCCTATATATTTTTATATGTTCTAATTATATTATCTTCATCTTTGTTCTGTGTTGTTCCATTACTTCGGAAGCTCTGCTTTTATTTTTCCTAAGCTTGATCTGCCTTACTTCTTTCCTACTGTTCAATTGTCTTCCTTGTTCGTTCTTTAATACAAACTCCAAGCCATAACCATTGTGTTGTTTTCTAATGATTTGTTTTCCTTTTTGTTTCATTCTCTCGTTTCTACACCGTTTTGTTTTTACTGTCAATTGTTTTAGAGTCTGACATCGAAGTCATAACCCTAATCTTTTTTTATCTCTCAATATGTGATACGTCATTGTCATTCTGTATTTTGATTTTTATTGCATATCCTTTGTATTTCTAATTAAATGATTTACTTATTACAAATGTACAAATTTTTCCCCAACCATAAACAGTCGATGGTCAGAGAACTATCAACATGCTGCATGTACAATTTAAAATCCATTGGATCACGTTCTTGAATCATCCGTGGCAATTCATCTGTCTACAATGATTTTGTAATCTTTGCCTTTGTTGACGCTTAGTAATGTCTTTTGGTACCTCTTTATTTATTATCGTTAGTCACGGTCTTCACATCGATTCTGTTGTAGGTGATACTATCTTTTATTATGTTATCAAAGATAATCTTGTAGTTGAAAGTAATTCCTAGACTTTCATATGGTCGTATTTCCAGATCTATTTGGGTAGGGCCAAGTTGTAAGCATAGTTTTAAGGACTACATGTCAAGAAATCTGATTTGTTATCGAGCAATTTGTCAGTAAGCTCTCCTAAGTTGTCTCCATATTCGGGTTTTCAGTCTCCAGTTTGAGATGTATAAACAATGGAATCGGTATAAGCGTATAAGGTACTTGTGTTCAACTTCTCTAATTTGCAAAATGATTTAAAATGAGCTTGGGCGGTCGTATAAGCGACCATGACCACGTTGGAACGGCAGGAGTCTTCTTCAAACTCTTCTTCATATTCTACCATCCAATCACTAACGAAATTGACGGTCGCTGGTTAATATGTCGAAGCAATCTTCAATGTCACATACTTAAACTTAAATTTTCTTCGCCAAACTCGAAGTCCTATTTACCGATTTTGATATACCCTTGCAGTCTTCCAAATAAAGTTTCCCCTCCAGTGTGCGTTGATGAAGATAAACCCATGGTCAAACGGTCATACCGTTGAATAAATTAACGGTGTTGACATGATAACAGTGTAAGCATCCTTGTCAGGACTTTCCGTTAATTCAATGCATATTTTTAATATTCAGGCTTTATTCTACTATGGTCCCAATTTTTTCTTACATCAAAGAAAAAGTACAAAAAAAACGATATGACAATGAAGTAGTAGATTTAAAGAAACAACCAGATTAGGGTTAGGACGACGTTGACAGGCCTTAAATAAATGATCGTTAAAACGAGGTAGAAACGGGAGTATGCATCGAAAAGGGAAAAAATCAATAGAAAACAACACAATTTTTATAGCTCAGACATTATGTTAGAGAACGAACAAGGGGGACAACTCAAACGATAGAAAAGAAGCACGTAAGACGAGGCTTAGGAAATACAATAATAGAGCTTCTTGAGTAATTGAATAATACAGAGCAAAGTAAAAGATAAAAAAAAAACAAATATAGGGTTAAAATAGGATGTTTTAGGTTGTGGTTGTGGTTAGTTTCGTAATTTATGGTCTTGGTTGGGATAAAGAAGGGATAGGGGGTTAAGTAAATGATTTGTATTAGTATCCAATTGATACGGACACTACCGCAATGTATGGAGAAGTTTGGTGCGCCATAAACCAGTTTTACCAACCATTTCTTTTGGAATGCCTGTACCGAGTCAGGATCATTGCGGTTGACAGTTTTTGCCTGTGATCTAAATTGGTTGCGAATGACATTTACCAATACTTTTTTTAAATGCCTGTACCAAGTCAGGACTATTGCGGTTTTTAATTTCCGGTTGTATCCACCTGATTTGTCTCTGTCTGACGGACTTCTTCTCTTCACAACTCTGTTTGGTAATTTTGTTAAATTAACTCCGTTGTCACTCAACTAAACTACCTATGCGTTGATCTACGGTCGTGACACTGAAAGACTGGATTAATAGCACAATGCAAGAACAAAATATGAACTTTAACATAGACTTAAGCGGGCCATAGAGGCCCGATTCACTACTAAATGGTATGACAAAGCATTATATCCGTAAATTAATGAAGGGAAGATAACAGGAAACACTCACAATGTGAAGTCTCGAGAAGTTTGGCGGATTAAGCATAGTTAAAACATATAACTCAGTCAAGTCAGGTGATTAACTTCCAAAATAAAAGTATTGAATATGTAGCAGGGAAAATGAATTTCTTGATATTGGTTTAATGTCGAGGTAACAATCATTTGTAGTCACTCATTTGCACGTGAAATGGTTTGTGATTAAGGTTAGACATGACGTGAAGTAATAAAAGCGTAGGTGGATTTGAATTTCATGATGCCATGATTGGTTACTGAATTAGCCCCTTATTTTAGTAGCAGGTGATTCGTAAATTTGATAGCATAGTCGACATGATCAACATAAAAACAAAGAAAATGTACTGCAGAAATGTAGACTCGAGTAACTAGAAAAAAAACAATACTATTAGACCACAATTATCGTTTGGGAGACTTTATTACCTCACAAGGCATTTCAATATATTGAAAGTAATTAACAACGAATGTAGTACAAAACTGTACTAGACTAATTATACCGAAAGGTGCTATCCACTACTCCCAATAAACGACTGATTGCAATTTCACAAAAATTAAGCAGGAGCTTGATAACATTGTAGATATGCACTATTCATTTTGTTTTCCAGTAATTTCAAAACTGAATGTTTAAAACTAAGGAGTATCTCCCTCATGCATAGCTCTGTCCTTAGCTGAATTTTGGCTTTTCGATTTATATTCTTTTGGTTATTTGTTCTCTATCAGCTTTTACACGTTTTTCGGTTAATGGACTTGATGAGACATTATTAGTTGTGGAAATGCGCATATGCAGAAAATAAATTAATAGTAACTTCGGTATTTTGTGATTCCTTTTTCAAAAGTTTTGTCATGTTTTGGACTGTACTATGTGCTTTGTTTTCAATTAATTCCCCTTTCCCAACCTTTTTTTGTTATAGAAAATTCACGTAGAGGTGGAGGCGAGGGATATTCGTAGCCCACTAGGCTACATTTGCTCTAGCTTTACTCTATAACCAGGGCTAAAATGTAAAAAATACATGTCTCCTTATTTACATCCTGTTTCAAGACCATCTGAAATCAAAAGATGGTATTCTGTAATGAATATTTTGTACTAAATGTATTTTTATGTAGGTATTGTTTTTGCAGAAATTTTATACATACTTAACCAGTCGGTTATATTCTTAATTGCATCATTTGTACACAGTGTAATATTATTGCTAGAAAACTTAATATAAATTTCCTCAATGTCTTTACTTGTGTCACTGTTCTCATGCTGTCAACGCCATTATTAAAGAAAACGGTAATTCACATTGGCTAACACGACAGCTGTCCGTTAGGTGTTTTAATATACAGTTTTTATAGGATTTCCATCCTTTTATTTACTATTCTGCACAATAAATTTCTGACGAAGCAATCACTCGTTTCTACTGCCGTCGAAGTGACCATAAATGGAATCAGAACATATGTCTCCGGTTCAAAAGTACTGGCATAAATTAGATCCACTAAAGCATCAAATTCATGACTTGTCCAAAGCCAAGACAAAGCCTCAGCTATGTGTAAATATCACGTAACAACTTTTTTCGATCATCCCAATTTCCTACCTTACGTTTTATGAGAAGCGATATGTATGAGTATTTCAAAAATTAAAGATGCGTGCCAGTGATGCATGCATGCATGCATGAAGATAAACCAATAACTAAACTATCTGCTGAAGAAGTTGTATGTTTGATTTATTGGTTCATATTCCTTTCAGGGTGTGGTGATCCCATTTTGTGCATGTCATAATCAATTTTTGTTCTTGTACAGAGGCATAAGATTCTAGTACACTGACAATGAATGGCAATTGAGATCCCCAACACACACATACAAAAAAAAAAATATTTAGAGAATTAGAGACACATTCGATGAGAGGGGTCATGTTTATTTTCCTCTTTAAATAGATTTTAACAGACTATATGCTTATTTACAAAATTAAGTGATATAATAAAAATGAAATCTGACAGCCACGAACGAAGCCCTTCTCAATTTCTTAAATATGCTGGTTTTTAGGACAGCGCAACAAATTGATGGCAGTGTTATTATTACCTGTAGACAAAATTTAGATAGAAGAAAAAAGAACGCCTTTCCAGGATATTCCAAACATTACAATGCCACAATCTTTTTGAATAGAGTATCAATGTAAACTAATGAACTAATCAGGAAAATGACCAGAGCAATTTATTAGCGGTATAATATGATAAATGTCCTTAGGGATGAAACAGAGAATATTGTGTTTTATGAGTTTCTTTATTATACTTAGAAAGTTTGTTTAATTCATATGTTTCAATGATAATGATCCTTCATGTCTATAGTGACGATATTTGCTTGAAACCGTGATAAGGATTTTGGTTTAGTTTTTTTTTATTTTTTGAAAGATTGCATCATTATGCTTGCCCAATTCTAAAATGTTATTTTTCCAAAAAGTATTTCAATCAATAAATATAGAATTTTAATTAAATAGATACCGAATTAATTGTAAATTTAGTTTCTGCAAATGGTCATTTCGACAAAATTCATGTCTTAGTGGAACAGTTGAACCCCCCAATATATATATATATATATATATATATATATATATATATATATATATATATATAAAGAAAAACAAAATGTTGAAAATGCACTGTAATAATATACTTAATGAAAACAATTCACACAATACATTGAAAAATGTTCCTCACTGTCCCTACCGGTTTCACGCTGCCTTCAGCGATATTCATGGGTGAACTAGCGTTGTCAACAGTAACAGTACATGGAGATCAACTTTTGTGACGTTACAATAAACTTCCGTTTAAGCGCGGCCGAAATTTACATGAACTTGTTGGATCGCTTTTACAGGAATTTCATTGGTCGAGCGCCAAGTAATAACACATCACGTGTAAGGGACCGACCATTTCTGCCCAAAAAAATAATGTTAGTTTTGAAAAAAAATATTTTGTTGATACGCGTGGAAAAAATAAATAATTTGTTTCGCTCGAAGCGCGAAAAAAATTCTCTGCCCAGAAAAAAAACCATACCCCCCCCTCCCCTTCAGGTTAAATGGTCGGTCCCTAATGTGCTATTACTTTTGGACGTTTCTATTGGACCACTGTGAAATCTCGTTGGCCGTGATTAACGTTTCCTAGCAACGGTGTTGTTACAGCAGTTCTGTACTAAAATTCACTGCATTTATTTATGAAAATCATAAGAGAAATAGTTTTAACAACTCAAGAGTTTTGTATATCGCTGGATATCAACTCTCGTTATGTAATTTCAAAAATAATAAACTCGCCAAAGGTTCGTTTATTATATTTTGAAATTACATAACTCTAGTTGATATCCATCGATATACAATTCTTTCTCGTTATGAAAACTATCAATACAAGTTCTACATCTATATGATATTTTGATAAAACCTAAAGTTTCATTCTTTTTTCTTTCAAATGGGAGGTTGGGGAAATAATTATGCAAGACGAACGAACTAAATGACAAATGGAACACACAAGTCGGACAAACGGATAGACCACGGACAATCAAACGGAAGGAAGCAACGGCCAAAAAACTGTGAATGATATCCACTGAACGTTAATACGACTTAATTTGGGCCATAAAAATGAAAAACTTGTTTTTTAAAAGTAAAATTGAAATTACATTAAACATAAAAGCTAAACCTTTTCTTTTGCCGACTGAAGCACGGAATGACGTACGAACAATACAATATAAACGATGTACTGCCAACAAATTTGGAACGATTGTATGTGGCAGTTTTTTACAAATCTTATCTTCAATCATACTATATTGAGAATCGCCATATTCACGACAAGTTACATTACGATGTCACTCGTTCATTATCGTTTGCTTTTGACGTACGTTTATGTAACATCAAGTAGGTGAAGATCGGACTATCTTTACTGAACTGTATTTAATTACGGAAGAAATATTTTTCTTCATCTTGCATCTATTCATCATCGTCATCAAATCTCTTGGGTGCGAATGCTCACTATGGCAGAGATCAGATGCCTGACACGGGCACAGTTCGGTGCATGATAAATTCTGCTCATGCCATACACAGCCTCTACTGCATAAAGATTTTCCTTTAAATGTGCAAACAAAATCTTGAAGAAAGTAACTGGACATCTTTCCTTTGAGAAATACAGACAGAAAACCTACATTGTTTTCTCTCCAACCATATTCCAATGGTGAACTAATCACAATATCCTGCTCATAGGCATTCGTCTAAATCTGGGTTTGGTGCATAACTCGTAAAACGTGCTGCTTGAATAATGTCTCAGAAGGAGGAAGTTTAACTAAAGTAGCATTTCTTAGCGTTGCCTGTTTGACTCTCAGTTTGTAAAGGTCATTATGTACTTTTCTTGACTTGCAGCTAGGATCATGCAAACGAGAAATGACATTGCGACTGGCCGACAGTGCTTCATCAATATAGCCTGAGTACAACTCAAATAGGAAACACACTTAAGCTAATCTTTTAGCAACTTTGAACACAGACTTTTTACAAATTCAATAAAACGAAGATGTAGTTTCACAGCCTGTAATATCATATACTGCTGGTAAGATTTTACAACGGACAGGCATCAATTTAGGACAAATGTCATTTACAGGAATTTAACGCCTGCAGTCTTTGATATTTGTAACCATGCCTGTCTGGAACCACAACTCCAGAGTGCTTGTCATTTTGAATAATGATGTACAAGAAGCACTACCACATCAGTATCTGTCGATTTAATGACTATCCTGTCTGGTAGGTTCGCTTCCCTTTACACTTTTTCGGCATGAATCGAATGTAAAATCATCCGTGTGTCGGTCTCCTCGATGTTGCTGAACAGCGTTTGACAGTCATTCACAAATCCATTTGTTACCCTCAGCCTCAGGGGATGGCAAACAACTTGCCAGAAGCATACATTTTCGATGTTCCAAAACATTCGCTTCGGAATTCAGTAAAATGTTTGACGGAAACTCACCAAGAAACTGGATAATGGCCTGTTTAATGTCACTGGAGTCTAGGTATAAATTTCGTTCAGACTGGAAAATATCACCTAATACCTTGCATTTGGACCACTTTTACTTCGACGTTCCCTCTCGGCTGCAATAATAGATTGTTTGATGTCATATCTATGAAAACGACTAAAATGGTTGATGCTGACTCCAAAGATTTTACTTGTCCATCCACAAAACCTGCTGTCGAGTCCTTAAATGTGTTGTACTTCTTGGCATCGAGTAATTGTAGGTTGGTCATTCAGTCTCTTATCAAAGTGGTTGCAGCTGCTTCATAGACTGGAACAGATACGGTTGAGGTCACCATGTCTTCAAGTTGATGAGCTACGTCTGCCTTGGAGGTTTTTCTCTGCAAACTAAGTACAAAGACGTAAGTAGAAATATCAAACTAAGTCCCTAAATCATGCGGACCTATTAATCTGGATAGTATCATTAGTTTTTGGTAGGTATTTAAAAAATCAAATTTAAATGATTAATTAATTTGTTGAAGTATGCAATAAATTTCAGTCATATTGCCGGATTTTATACTTACGTTCATGTTTTCTGCAATGCACTTTGCAATGTTATTCAAGTACCGTAATGTTTAAAAGTCGTCCGACTTGTATTTTGAGTTAAAATTATAATTTCAAACTTCATAAAATTTCTATTTCTTAGATTCTTAGGAATCCTTTAGTATTTTACCAGAGAAAATATCTTTTAAAAGTTTCTAAAGGTAACATCATAAGTTCGATAAAGATAATTTGAAATCTTATTAATTTTTGCATGAGACCACGAACAAAAGTGTTTACCGCACAAAACCGGAAATTTACCGAAAACTTACGGCATGTCTTAAATGAAAGATGAGTGTTTACTTGAAAATTTATATTGATTTCAGGTGTGTGTTCTGTGGGTGCATTAAACTTTTAAAATATGCTACTTATTTTCATTTCTCCGTCCCACTATCTTCGTGCCGATAAATTCTAAACATTTGGAACACCACAATTTTAAATATGTTTAGAAACTGATAAAGAGCAAATAATCGCTATGATCTAAACGGAAGGCGAAAATTAGCTAAGGACAGAGTTTGCACGATGGAGATACCCCTTAGTTTTCAACTAATTTACAGAAATTCAGATAATACAAATCCCCCCCCAAAAGTCGGTTTTCGGGTCAGCACTGAATTACTGACTACTGGGCTTGTGAATACCCTCAGGACTAACAGTTTTCCAGCAGAGGCATCGACCTACTGGTGGCAGCGGTGGGACTTTTTTAAAGACATCGTTCTGAGTTTAAAGAACAAAAAAATAATAGGACACTTACATGGGATAGAAAATTCCAGTACAAAATATATACCTTTTACTAAAACGTGTTATGATGACATCTCTGATATTTTTTCTGCATAAAACTCATTGCATATTTCCTGTTGTTATTCTTTGCATTTTACATATTGTAAGTTACACACGAAATACATTTATTTCGATTACAAGTGAAGATGACAGTAAGCATCTGCAATGGCCGAAAAATACAATAACATGCCACAATCCACAAGGGAACTGCACAAAAAAAACAAAAACAACATAACACATAACCATAACAGGCACAAACATGAATAACTATCTCTACAATAGCTGAGTTTATTTCATTTTTCGTGTTTTTTTTAAACAACAGTATTGTTTCTTTTGCAAGGCATTTAT
Source organism: Modiolus philippinarum (assembly GCA_002080025.1). Classification (NCBI taxonomy): domain Eukaryota; kingdom Metazoa; phylum Mollusca; class Bivalvia; order Mytilida; family Modiolidae; genus Modiolus; species Modiolus philippinarum. The sequence continues at coordinate 324,507 of MJUU01033517.1, read as the reverse complement.
TATGTATATAAATTAGACTAAAATAAGTAGATTCGTGTGGCTTTTATCGTGGTATTATAACAGCAATGATAACACGAAATAACTACAATGGCCGAAAATCACAATTACATGCCACAATCCATAAGGGAACTGCATCAGAAAAACAACAAAAGAAAAAAGACATAGGAACTTGAAACACGAAATGAATAAAGATATTTTACTGTTTCAAATGAAAATTTTTTGAAATAATTGGCATGGAAACTTGAGCCAACGGGATACTTTTTCCTCTTTTTATGAACAAGTGTTAGATTTGGCCATTCAGGCACATGTACCTAATTAGTTCAAAAGATCGAATGTTTCCAGTTTTCAAAAAGAAATGAAAGATTTAATGATTTTTCCTCACTCCTACACAATAAACACGCATCCTTAAACTGTATACTAGTATACTATAAAAATTTTACCATCGGTCAAGTAATAGAAATGCATTCCAAACAAGATACATGAAACTAAATGACTGCAAGTGGAGTTACAAATCACTATTCCCTGTGCTATTTGCACTAATTTTGTTCTATCTATTTTCTGTACGCCACTTACGGGGGAAAGCGGTAAATCTGAGGTATAGGGGAAAATAACACAATTTTTTCACTTTCCTAATACTTAAATAAAAAAAAAAACAGCATTGTAATGGGTACAACCAAATTTCCAATTAAGGTGGTTCACTCATCCCATTTTTGAATTTGTGTCATATTTCAGAACTCCTCTTGTTTTCTCCAGTTCAAAATAATTTTCCACACTGACACCTTTTAATTCATAAATATGAAAAAGAAAGGAAATGGCGTAAATGTCAAGGAGACAACATCCCATATCCAGGTTAAAACGACCCAAAACAAAGCATCTAGGGGTCACCGTACGGTCTTCAACACAGTAAGGAACCTCACACCATATAGCAAGCCCTAAATGGCCCAAAAAAGGTAAAAAGTGAATAAATCAATGGAAACAAACCACATCCAATAAACCAAATATCAAGAAACTAAAATTTTATAAGAAGACAAGGACAAGCCAATGACCAACATATTCCTGATTTGGGACAGGCGCAAAAATTGTGGTGTGGTTAAATGTCTTCTACCGGGCAAATTTAAGATACCTGACAAGTTTTCATAAAATTCTTGATATAAATTTCTAACTTTTGGACAAAAATAGTCCTTATGCTAAATGAAGGTAAAATACAGAGAAATCCAGCAAAATTTTTAATGTCTTGTATCTCCCTTAAAAGCACACAGACCCATATATTCCTTTTTACCATTTCAGTCGGACTAAAATGTTTATTGAATTAAAATATGTTTCGAGAAATCCTTGATATAAACAACACCAGGAGGGAGTCCCCTTTATATTTTTTTTCACACCGCATATAAATATTCATTTTGTCCTGAATATATCAACTTTATATCAAGGTCATTTATTCAACATTTTATGCAATAACATCTGAAAATAAAGAAAAATATATGTGTATGAAAGTCATATTTCTGGAACAATAGAATTTTGCTAAGATTTAATTCTATTACTAATTTTCTTTCAATTCTCAGGTTTTGATTAAAATCAAACGATTCATTTTTTCCAGGGGTGTTTAATACTGATCAAAACTGAGTAAACTTTTCAGCCTATACTTTTCTGAACAACCACGCGTTACAGGTCAAACTATAACAATCTTTTTTTTGCACTTCAAACTTACTTTTACACATGTTTACACTACAGATGATTGCATTTGAAAGAATTTTATATCAACTACAATTTAATAAGAGATTACTGTATTTCACACACCAAAATCAAACCCTGGTCGAGCCATAAAACATCAGGAAACAGGGTATCTAATGGACAATTATAGGCTTTCCCAGGTCTACCTCCTTAAACTACTCTCACTCTAGAGTACAACAACCTTTCACAGAAAAAAATATTTCATAATTTTGAAGATGGCAGTAAAAATTCGGACAAAGCTAAAGGGACAAAATTTCTGCTGTTGTGCTCCTTTTTGTAATGTAATTTCATTTTCATATTGTTATGAGACTACCTCCTTGTTTTTTTTTCAAAACAAAATCTAACATTTCTGAATATTGTCATGTCGGACACTTAGACTATTGCAGTTGTGAAAGACGACATCACATCAAGACAGATAATAGGATCAATCTCTATTTATTACAAATTAGATGATTACTCATTTAAAAATTAGCAGTCAAATCCTTTGTTGCAATTTAACGGACGAGAAAAAAATATCTCATTAGACTTTGGATCAAGGTATGATCAGAAAAATATCATGGGTTTAAAAGAGCGGTGTTTTCAATACTGAGGGCATTGATATTCGATTGACGAGTAGTTTGTTAACTTTTTTTCTGCTGCAATATGTCGATCGAATCACTAGAATAATGTTTGACTATTGAGGTTATTTATTAGCTGTATATTGATAAAATATGAAATATGAATTAGCAGAATAGGAAAAAGACAAGCTATATTTGACATAACCAATTATTGGTGTGGTAATTCAGCTATATATTTTAATAATTACAAATGGACTGCTAGCATTAAAAAGCCAGTATGTTTAGTTAGGGGAATTTGCCGTAGAATCGTTGCGTCGGAAACACAATATTGTTTTCCTTGCGTTGCTGATATAGACACAATTGTTTCTTACTACATTTGACATAATATATTAGTCATATTGATTGACGTTCGTTCTTTAAGTCTTATCTACATGAAGAAAGTAAATTGGATGTATATACTGTAAAAAAGGTGAAATATTAAATATCGTGATAGAAAAGGTAAGCCTCTTGAATTTATTCGACTAGAATTTAAATTGTTGCCTCTATTTTAGCTGTAAAGTCACTGTGAATCTACAATTATGTGTATTTTTTCATATACTGAAATCGAACATGTTTATAAATAAAATATGATAGATATTGAAAAGCCTACTTAAATAAATCGTTTACTGCGCTCAAGATATTCGAAAGTTATATGTTAATGGACATTTTACGCTGCTTAGTCTATGTTTAATATAAGCTAAAAAGAAAATTGACGGAAAATAAAATGATAACACTGAATTTCCTGTACCAAGACGCGGTCAACAATTTTCTCGGTGGTTTTCCACCTGTTTTGTCTTTTTGTTTCTTGGACATTTAACTCTTTACAATTCTGTTTGGTAATTTTGTTATTGTCCCTGTTCTTAATAGACTAAATTTTATACTAAAACTGCAAATTAGACATGACATAAAAATTTACTATTCTTAAGCATTTAAGAAAATTTAATGCTCTCAATGTAAAAAAAAGATAAATATACATCGGTATGATCAGTATTTTATGAGCAAATCAGAAACCAACTGTTTGTAATCTCTTTCTTCAATGGGTCAAAAGGTAGATTTTTTTGCTGATATTTTAGTTTTTCGTGCAATCTACCTAGTTTTAAAGGTAAGAATTAAAATGAGTGCATTTTAGTTTTGAATTTCTTCGAATGGTCACAATTGCAACTGAAATATCAAGAAACATAAAAGTAATATCAACTGTGCATCTTTTGAAAGATGCACGGAGGAGTATTCCTCCGTTTAAATTTGATTAAAACATCAAAGAAAAAGTGCAATCCAACACTCGCATAGAACAGTTCTTCGAGATATTTGGATCGGTATACCTGCTGTTGTGATAAATCAGATACAAAGGTTTTTTTAGTTATCAAATACTGTGAAAAAAAACTTATCAAAACTCTGGTGTAAATTACTTTTTGAGTGTAAAAAATTCCATTGAAGTTTTAGATAAACTAAAATCAATACAAAGACCGGTTTCGTCTATTGACAGTTATGATTTTTCTACACTTTATACAACCCTTCCACATAAATTGATTAAATCGAAATTGGGACAACTTATTAAATGGTCTTTCAAATTTTCTGGTCTACAATTCATTTGTTGTAATAAAAAGCAAGGATTCTTCTCTAAGATCACTTACAAAAATCATTGTTCCTGGACATGCGATGACATGATTAAGGCAATGAATCTTTTGCTAGACAACATTTTTGTTCGTTTTGGCAACATCGTCTATCAACAGGTCATTGGAATTCCCATGGGTACAAACTGTGCACCTCTCTTTGAAGATATTTTCCAATTCTGTTACGAACGGGACTTAATGAAAAAACTACAGGATGGAACCATACAAAACAGAGATCAATTTATTTCAATTTTCAACGACAACAGCAGGTATATCGACGATATCCTTACTATTGACAATCCCCAGTTTTAGACTATGTCGACCTCATTTACCCACAAGAACTGAAATTTAATAAAGCAAACAATGATTCTAAATACTGCCCATTTCTCGATCTAACTATCATCGTTGACTCTGGAAAAATTAAAACTAAAATTTATGATAAAAGTGATGATTTTGATTTTACTATTACTAATTTCCCTTCTTTTGATGGCGACGTTCCTGCAGCACCACCATACGGGGTGTATATATCTCAACTGGTACGATTCGCACGCGTCTGATCTACTCTTGACGACTTTAATGAACGTAACCTTACTATCACATCCAAACTATTACAACAAGGTTGCAGATTTCATAAATTGATAAACACATTTATGAAGTTTTATAGAAGATATGAACATTTGGTATCTAAGTATAATGCGACTCGGAAACAGCTTATTACTTAAGGCATTTCTCACCCTCGTTTTTACGGAAACGTTGTTAAAAATGTAAAAAAATGATAGAAAATCCAGAAATCTGGGGCGTAACTTACATTCTGTACGTAATAGGGGATATTGACCGGATATTCTTTATGACTCCGTTAAATTGGCTTTGGGATTCAATATCCTGAAGATTTTACAATTATACTGGCCTCTCACTGATACCGCCGATGTCTACTGAAATCCATGATGATTCTTTATCAAGCCCTTCGGGAAGTTTTGAATTCGATTATTATTCCGTAGTGCGACAGTACAGTGTTTTACCAGCAGACTAGGCTTCTTGAGCGCCTCGACCCATCTTTCTATATGACGTTGTCAATTCTTTCCTTTTCAAGATTGTGGTCTTAAGAATTAGTGGTCTACCTGTATTGGGTTTTATTTGTATGTTTATTATACTATAAGAAAGGGGAGGTTTGGGTACCCATAAACCGGTTTAACCCTACCGCTGGCTGTTGCCAGTGCCGGTACCAAGTCCGGCTATCCCGAGTTCCTATCGTTATCTATGTTTGTCTTTCATTTTATTGTTTTTCTTGTGCAGTTCCCTGGTTGATTGTGACATGTGATTGTAGTGTTCGGCCATTGTGTTTGCTGTTATCTTCCCTTCAATAATTTTTGTTTTGTTTTTTTAAAAAATAGACATAACTACGTAATATTTCAGTTGCAAGGTAAATTTTCAAAAACAGAAAACATGAAAAAGAAAAGAAATACTAACGATTATAAATTAACTCAAACACTTTAGTACAAAAGTAATTTCAATAAAAGGCCAGAGGAGCTGCATGAGTAAGACACCAAGTATAAAATCAATATCTAAAAAAAGAAAAAAAAACGAAAAAAAAAACGTAATACTCCAGATACAAAGGAGTCATTTTATTGCGTGGCCTTAAAAAATTTGCTTTGCTCTTAGTTCAAAGTCAGTTAAAAGGTTTGTTCGGGTTCACTGCTTAGTATCAAACAACGCTAAATTTTTGTTGTTTTTACTTTAGGCTGCAGTCAACAACCATACAATTAACTATTTGTTTTACTAAGCACTTGTCAAAATATAAGATTACATGATGAAGTGTCAAAAAAAAAATTAAAAAGTTAAAAGAGTCTTTAACATTTTCAGAGAAATGATCAAAGTTGGAACCTAAATCAAAATTCCCAAAGCCTATTCCACAGCTGCATGCAGAATATATGCTACAATTCTACAACATAATTAAATCACTTAATCCAAAAATGTAAGAAGAGTTCATGCCAGGGTCTATGTTATAATTCCTGTCTAGGCAACTCTTGTCTTCACATGATAAATGTGAAAATCCTAGATCTATTTGCGCGTCGATTATATGCAACAATTCTACAGCAATCTAAGTCCCTAAATTCAAACGCGTCGCATACAACAAGTGTTAAAAATGACATATTGGGCCTCTTATTTGCACAAAGACCAATAAGAAAAAATCCAAAAGCTTATTGCTCCCCTGTAGCATATATGCAACATACTTTAACAAAATTAAAACCCTTACTTCAAATATGTGGTAGAACCAAGCAATGGAACAATGCTTTTATTGTTGTTTTCATCTTGAAGACCCCCATAAGCCTTCAAGAATGAGCTTTCCTCATACCTCAAAGTAAGTCTAAGATAACCCAAAGCACCGGATTTAGCGGAATTCATTGCTGGATGTAGAGCAACGCTATATCCATATCCTTACTCGTCAGGGATGCGGGATTGTCAACAAACATAAATTAAACTGGCAAATTGCGCATACATGTACAATCACCGTTATACCATTGGCAGGCAAAATCACTAGTGTCCCAAGCTAGTGAACAATTACAACATGCAGACATAATCATATTAACAATTTATTAAATCAAAACGTTTTCCCCTTCACATACTTAGAACATGTATCCCCTCTCTTGTCATTAAATTGAAGATTTCAGAAAAAATCTCATAGTATATTATTCACATCATATGCACATTGCTTTCAATTTCCTGAGTTCCTGCCTCATTTTGGAATATAAGATGTAGGCATAAAATTATTTAGGATTTCTGGGTGCAAAGGCACTGTGTAGATTACAAGAGCTGATAGTAAAGGGTTTTTTCAGTTTCTGTTGTAATTGTATGAGCAAATTTCATTAGCAATATGATATATTATGAGATATAACAGTGGAAGCCGACATTTCCAATAAACTGATGTCGAATGCTAGCACGACACATGGACATTTATCATTTTATAAGACATTAATAATAATGTAAGTTACACAAGTCCTTAAGTTCAAATCATTAACTGTCAATAGCATCAAAAGTTAAGAGATAAAGTATGATTTTTTATAATCAAAAGTGAGCATTACTCCCTTTGAAGCCGGGTAGAATATTCTTGGAGTACAAATATTATAGAGGTAAACACATCAAATGCAGTGTTTAAGCGTTCGGAATCAATACATAGCTCTTAACATGCATTATATAAGAAATAGTTTTTGATAAACTGAACAATTTTGCAGTTCAAACTCAACCTATTGCAATTATTTTTGAAATATTACTTAATACAGATAAAAATCGTGAAAAGAGGTTTGGCCATTTTTCTGTGAATTTATTTCTTTCGACATACTAATTTCGCTACTGCATTAAATCTTCTAGAAACTATTTTAACTTGTTATCTGTTATGTACACTATCAGAACAAAATCAATTGAAATGCATATAAGAAATTTGGCCACTGACATGACTGAACTTAGCATTTGAATGCAATTTTGACATTGTTTGGCATTTTTTTGCAGGTTTGGTTATAGATCGTTGTATAGGACCCCCAGAACTAAAATAAACTAACTTCCATTTTGAATGGCTAATTTTTATCAATTCGCAACTAAAAAAAAGGTTTTGGTTTCGGTGTCCTTGCGTAGTATCATCTTCTCAAACACTTCAAAATAGCTAAAATGGACACAAAAGGGATACAATATATATATATGCCGATTGCTTTTATTCTGATACCAAGGATTCGATTCTCGCTAAATTTGGAAAATATTGGCAAAACAGTTTTCACAGGAGAAGATCTTTGAGTGTTGGCAAAACAGTGTCTTGGAGGAGAAGATCTTTGAGTGTTGGCAAAACAGTTTTCATAGGAGAAGATCTTTGAGTGTTGGCAAAACAGTTTTCAGAGGAGAAGATCTTTGAGTGTTGACAAAACAGTTTTTAGAGGAGAAGATCTTTGAGTGTTGGCAAAACAGTTTTTAGAGGAGAAGATCTTTGAGTATTGACAAAACAGTTTCTCAGAGGAGAAGATCTTTGAGTGTTGGCAAAACAGTTTTCAGAGGAGAAGATCTTTGAGTGTTGGCAAAACTGTTTTTAAGGGAGGAGAAGATCCTTGAAAAAAGTTAACACCGACGACGACGCCAGGTTTCAACTGAATGTAGAATTAATCTTGCATGTATTAAACAAATAATTAAAGCAACATTTAAAGACAGAATTAAAGGTTTCATACCCCTGTTAATGGAAACCAAATAGACATATAGGCTTGGGATAACTGACGAGGATAATTGCATTGGTAACTAAATGTATACCTAAACCGAAACACCATGCAGAAATGAAAAAAAAAATATGTCAAGACATAAGTTAATAATACTTCTAGTATACTAATGCAATATTATCATTGAAAACCAGAAAGAAACTGGATTTTTATAGAAAGAAAAGGTACACTAATGTCAAGACAAAACTGAACAATATAAATAAAAGTGACAACAAAAGTCCGAATCAAATACAGGGAGACACCAGTTATGAAATTCCGTAAAGCGTACGACAGAATCAAGAAAACACAACCAAACACAGATGAGCTAAAAATGTAAATTATTAGGTACTGATGATCTATTCAGGTATCGTAAAAGTTATTTACTAAGTTAAATTCCAAAATATTCATAAATAGGAAAAGTAAGAAATAACCAGCCTTAGCTTGTAGTAGAGCGGTGAGTATAAGCAAAGAGGCTTAGTTAAACAAAAGCCCCATGGAATTTTATTGGCTCATTAGAAAGGTTAAAATGTTAGCTAGCAGAGTGTTATGTCGTAAATATTAAAAACTGGTCCAAAGTGTACGAATTTTTGGGTCAAAAGACTTGTTGAACTCCAATTTGGACCAAGTCAAAGTAAATGAATTAAATGAATTAAATTAAAATCGTTTAAATTTTAATAAAAAGTCATTTAACACATTATAATGCTTTGAAATAAAGATAAGTTCGAAAAATTCAATGACTAGATAAATACATTTGGAAACAAAAATTTGCGTCATGTGCATTACATTTAGAATAATCACCAAAAAGAGATTCTTTTTAAAGTTTGTAGTAATTTTACAAGAAATTCTGTTGTTATTTTGGCTTTGCATGTAATAAAAAAACTCTTAAAAGCAGTGTTATGATTACGTAAATGTTTTATGTCGCATTAGCTATCCAAAATAATTTTAATCTTTGCTCAAACTCCGAAGACTGTCATTTGATTTTTTTCAAAATTATTGCTGCATAGCTTGTTTTGTTGCAAATGCATTTTGAGTTGTCAAAACCCCTTTTTTCAATGAGAAATGTTATAATGCCATCATATGACAATAGAGAAAGCTTTTCATACTTAGATGTCAAAAGTGCAAGGGAGATAAATTAATTTCAAATGGTAAAATCGAACATAAATAGATTTCTGAGTTGGAAATAACATCTTAAAAGATATACAGGACAAAACTGACTGACAAAATATGAAAAGAAATCAAGACTTAACAGGTAAAACACCAAATACTTTTGAAATACACAATGAATAGTTAAACATGATATTGTGAAAGTCTTTAAGTTAAAATCTAACTGGCATTAATGTTACACCAGGCATATGAGCTATAAAGGGAAATCGCGATAAAAAAAGTGTAAAAGGTACAATAATATCTAAGGAATACAGACGAAATTTAAAATGTTGAATATAGGGATTTAAAAGGTAAAATATAAGGAACAGAGATAGCATCTGAAACGTAAAATATAAGAAATAGAGACGGTATTTAAAATGTGAAATCTAAGGAATAGAGACGAAATTTAAAAGGTAAAAATATACGAAATAGAAACAGTATCTACAAGGTAAATCATCTAAACAATGAACTTGAAAAGGAACAAGAATATGACACGGATTTTCTTTCTGACATATTGTCGATAAACTGCAAAATTCTACCTTATGTTGTACTTGTTAGGATGAATAATTTAACAAAATGTTATGAAGTTTAAACTAGCAGTTTCTGAGAAATAACCTAAAATGTACATGTTAACTGGGGTGCGACTGGTGGACAAACGAACAAACAGACCGACTTGTCGCAATTTGAGGTTTTTACTGGTTTAGACTGTTATGCGACTTCTTGAACCTGTACCATGTATCATACAATGAAGAAATTACCTTCCTTGAAGCATCAATGTCACTGCCATTGCTATTTTCTGCTATATATAGAGAAGTAAGATTTTAAAAAAAATATTTGAGTGACCTTTGACAAGCTTAAATATGGACTTCTTTCCTATTACAAAAATGCAAAACTGGTGTCACATCCCGTAAAAGCAGGTGAAAATAGAGAAAATTTTGACAACAATGGCAATCACAATGGAGTGTACGGGAATAAATTGACGATTTTCTTTCATATTCCCTAACGACCCAGTCTGAATCAACATTTTTGTGGTGCTTTTTAGATGAGGATAAAAATAGATCGTTAAAATAAGCACATCTGTATCATCTTTGTTTCTTAGCTTTTACTTTTTAAATGTCGTTTCTATTCTTTAGGTTTTATCTTTTAGATATTATTGTACCTTTTACATTTTAATTCGCGATTCCACTTTATAGCTCATATGCCCTGTGTTACATAAATGTCGGTCAGTCTTTTACCTTAAAAATTTGTAGAGTTCACAATATGGTGAGGTTCCTCACTATGTTGAAGACCGTACGGTGACCCCTAGATGTTTTGTTTTGGGTCGTTTTAACCTGGAAATGGGATGTTGTCTCCTTGATATTTACCCCATTTCCTTTCCTTTTCATATTTAAAAATATTGTTTCATTTTATCGTGTATTTGGTGATTTGTCTTCATACGTGTATTTGTTTTAGTAAAGTAAGTGAGAACCGAACCGTCAATCTGTTCGAATAATCCAAGGACAATGGCAACATCGGAAAAATCAAAGAAACAGACAAGACATGAGTACTGCACAGAAAAGAAAAATGAAGATACACACACATACAAAGATGAACAACAACACGGATTGTAAATTGTGTCCTTAATATCCTTTAAGATGCTATTACCAGCTCAGAAATTGTCATCTATTTATGTTTGATTTTACCATTTGACATTTATTTATCTCCCATATACTTCTTGTACTTAAGATATCTAAGTATGACAAATTTTTATCTATTGTCATATGATGACATGAGAACATTTCGGCTTGCAAAAGGGGGTTTTGACAACTTACAATGCATTTGTAACAAAGCTAAATACGTGGCAATAATTTTGAAAAAAAACTGCAAATGACAGTCTTCGCAGTTGGCGTCGATATTGGAATTAATTTAAACAGCTAATGCGACATAAAATATTTTCGTAATCAAAACTGTTTTGATCACATCCTTAGCCAAAAAACCCAAAATTTCTCAAAAAGTTACTACAAACTTGAAAATATCCTCTTTGACGATTATTCTAAAAACAATGCGCATGACGCCCTTGTTACCAAATGTCTATATTTAGTCATTAAATTTTACGAATTTATCTTTATTTCAAGCATTTTAAAAAGACAAAAGACAAACATAGACAACGATAGGCACTCGGGATAGCCTGACTTGGTAGAGGCACTAGCAAGAGCTAGCGGTAGGGTTCAACCGGTTAATGGGTAACCAAACCTCCCTTTTCTCTATCCCATTTCCCCAATAGTATAATAAACAAACAAATAAAACCCAATACAGGTAGACTACTAACTCCAAGACTACAATCTTGAGAAGGTCAGAATAAGACAAAACGTAATTTAGAAAGATGGATCAAGAAGCGTTCGCCGCTAAACTGCCGGCTATATCAGGGAGCCTAGTCTGCTTGTAAAACACTGTCGCATTACGTAATGAAACTCAAATTCAAAACTTCCCGGAGGGCTTGGTAAAGAATCATCGTGGATTTCAGTAGACAGCGGCAGTATCAATTAGAGCCCAGTATACCTGTCAAACCTTCAGGTAATTAGATCCCAAAGCCAATTTAACTGAATCGTCCCAATTTTTCTTGATTTTTTTCTATCAGTTTTTTACATTTTTTTTAACAATGACACTGAATTTATGGGGTCCATGAACACAAGCAAACCTTTGCAAACACAAGCACTTGCAAATAAGACCTCAAGAAACCTCAAGGATTCTGTTGAGTCTCAGCCTTGAAAGGCAGCAATATCTTGTTGTTTTCGTATAACTGCAGTTTCATGAACAATTGAATAATTGACTTTAGATTGCGGCATTTGCAAAAACAAAATAATTCTATATAATTAGAGCCTAAATTTGAACTTAACATCCAGAATTATCAGGCTGAGAGGATGTATTTGTCCGGTATTCCTTTTTTATAATCACCAATTAGGTGAGATAATTTCTAAAATTATCGTCAGAGAAAAAAGTCAATAGCGAAAAAGCTGTAATGATAATATCATGGATTTGTAGTAAAAAAAAAAGATGACAAAAACTTATTAAATTATGATACTAGAATTGAACTAAAGTTACATTCACATGTAGCTTTACATAAGCATGCAAATACTGCATTTTAATGAACTGCAAACGTGTGTTTACAAATGGTGCCAGTTTGCATGACTGATGTGGCAAAAGATATTTATATTGGCGAATGTGTAGAATTACATGGTATCTTTTTCGGCGTGTAAATAAAAATAAAAGTACACTGAACTGGTTGGAATAGATTTTTATGCTACTTATTTGAAAATTAAAAACCTGTTCAGTTTGATCGTTACCCAAAACTCTATATTTCCATCTCTACGGGTACAATCCAATCATTGGTATTTCCGTCTGTGGGGAACAATTCAATCATTGTTAGACTTTGGCAAAAAATAATCTTGCTAATTGCCGATCAAACTTCATTTAACGTAAATTAGAAGAATTGGGAAATACGTGCAATGAAGGTTATAACATGCAATTCTGTTGCTTAGATTTGTTGTTGTAGATTTTGACCTATTACCCTTTCACATATTTTAATAAGATTTTGTATGTTAATGAAACTAAAAACTCTTTACGATTACGTATAAATGGATACCGTTATGGCATAAAAACCATAACATTAAGGTTCTTTATAATCATTTCATTTGGCCTGATGATAATATGCGAGTTCAACACCGAACAGCCCAAGTCTTAGCACGTCTTACCACGCGGATAGGGAATAATGTTTTGATGAAAGAATTAGGAAATACAGTGCCCTTCAGTTTTAGTGATCATCTTATCCTAATCACATGACCAACAGATCTGTTTATGATTTATTCAATGACTTGTTAAACAGTTGGTGTTCACCTTTTGGTGTTCATCAAGTTCGTTCATTACTGTTTGCTCTTAGCGTCATAGTTTTGAAAACACTTACGAATCATAACAAAAAGGACGACTTTAAATTCAAAATTATCAATTTCCCTTTTATGGAAAATTCGAACTTCTCCTGCTTACGGAGTGTATGTTTCACAGTTGATTCGTTACGCAAGTGATAGCACCAATTAAACAGACTTTCTCATTAGACGTAATAATCTCCCTGAACACCTTATTAATCAAGGCTTCCAAAAAAAATCGTTTTTTTGTAGCTGTCTCGCGTCCTTGTTTTGTCTATGTTTTTCTCTGTTGCCGTTTTTACCATGTCTTTGGATTGTAATTTTTCTTCGGTATTCTACTGCCGTTGTACGATCATTAGAGAAGTTCTTTAGTAGATACCGTCCATTTAAAAAAAATGAACTTTATGCCCGAACTGTGATTCAAGATTCATTTAATAGTTAGTACTGAAAATAACATTTGTTTTCACTGTCTATGACCTTTCAATAGTACTTGATGTTGAGTTGCTACCGGACACTATTGCAACCAGTTTATTCCGTTCGAACCGGTGCTAGGAGCCATCTTGAACTTACTTCGAGGCATGAGCATACCTCCTTGTTGAAAGCCTCATGGTGACTTCAAGATGAAGAACAACAATAAAAGAGTTGTTCCATTTCTTTGTCTCATGAGCATTTAATCCCGAGGGAACCCCGGGGATATAGAAATAGGACCCAGTATTCCAGGCTGCGGGGTACAACCCTTCCAAAACTGGATGTCCGTGGTTGTGCGGGATAAATAAATACACAACCCATCTTTCGGATTGGATGTAAACTCAGGTCCACGTGTTGGAAGAAATGCAACTCTTTCTGCACGATATAGAACCCTTGTAGCAAGCTCTTTTTTGAGTTGTCCGTAGGTGATTGGCTACAAGGCTAAATTCCCCGCCCCTTTCGATTTCACCCTACTTTTCCAGTGGCAGTCAGAATTTCCCGTCCCATGACCCTTTCCATACCCCAAAGTGATTATTTATTAACAAACTTGCTCTCGTCTTGATATAGCTGAAATATTGCTCAGTAGACGTTAAACAATATTCAACCAATCAATCAATCATGTGCATTCACCCCATAACCTTTCATAATAAATTTACCCACGATTTCATTATTTGAAATGTCTGTACCAAGTCAGGACCATTTTGTTTGACGATTTTCCGATGGTTTTGCGATGTCATTGTTTTTATGCCCTTTGGAGTTCTGCTCTTCATAATCCTGTTCGGTAATTTTGTGATTATCCCACTGAGTATTGTAAATTTTATTAAAAAACTGGAGTCCATTATGGATCGGATTTTGCTTGACTGTGGATAAAGCAGCTTTTTTTTTTTTTGAAACTTCGATACTTACCTATTCAGAAATCAAAACGTCTTGTCTCTATGCTGTATGAAATCAAACTGTCATGCGTCAGTTTCATCTATAACCAATTTGTTAATATGAGTGGTATTTCAAAGTATGTGATGCAAGATATATATCTCGGATACAAACACAATGCAGTTGGATGTAAAACAATTATTTGGAAAATATTAACTAATATTCCAACTGACGTAAGTAAGTATATTTTGGTTTAATTTGTTGTTAGATCAGTTTATGATTAAATATCAAGATCAATGAAACTAATGTAAAAGAGCAATAAAAGACAAATTAATTCCCATTGACATGATTTGTGAAAATATTAATGTTTTATTCAATTCATTTAATTCCAAATGGATTAAATATGCAAAGTCTGTGAAAACACAAATAGAAATGTCAATAGATTTTTGCAAACTTGTAGCAAAATACTGCTTTTTATCTTTACAAAACATCACTTTAGAGCTTTAATAAGACCAAGCATGTATTTACTCCCGAAAGTATTTAAGCAAAAAATTCTCAAACGCGCTTTTGTCAATTTGAAGCTTAAATCTCATGAGGAGAACTATATAACTAAATAAATTTTAACATTTGCATATTTGTCCAAAATGTGCTTACATATTTAATTCGAACAGAAAGTGAGAAAACTACTTAAACAATGAAAGGATATGGAGTAAATTTACATGAGACAAAGTCTCTACAAATATATGGTATATCAACGCAAAGGAACAAAGCTTATCGTTCTGTTTCATCTTGAAGTCACCATGAGGCCTCCAACAATGAGCTTTGCTCATTTGCTCATACCTAATAGTAAGTTCAAGACGGCCCCTAGCACCGGTTGGAGCGAAATTCTTTGCTGAATTTCGAACAACGTTACATCCATGTCTTTTCTGGTCATGGATGCAGGGTCGTCAACAGATATTTATTTAACATGCAAATAGCTCTTGCAATCACTTTCAAGCGTTGCCCGACAAAAAGCACAAGTGTCTTAAGCTAGTGGACGATTACAACATATTGACAAACACAGGGCACTCATCAAGTATATTGTAAAAAAAACTTGGCATTGTAAAATAGTGAATTGTGGGCACTTTAAAAAGGTAGTCAGAATAGCATTTCGAACTAAAACGAGTAAATTCCAAAATGTATATCCATATGAGAAATTCTCTCGCAATTAAGTACACCATAACTGAAGTACACAGTGAGCATTCGCCTCTTCACCGGGGAATGTTTTACGGACTCCACACTACAGGAAAGACAAGCTACAGTCTTAAATAACCAATGAAAAGATATGGATTGTAGTTTTCGGCAATTGTGTTTGTTTCCTGTTATTTTTGCTATAT
Organism: Modiolus philippinarum; assembly: GCA_002080025.1. Lineage (NCBI taxonomy): Eukaryota > Metazoa > Mollusca > Bivalvia > Mytilida > Modiolidae > Modiolus > Modiolus philippinarum. The sequence goes on along the minus strand of MJUU01033517.1, from coordinate 308,585 downwards.
TAATGGAGTTAAAACATGGATGTAGCTTTTTGGGGCATTTAGCAATAAATTAAACTCAAATCAGTTGCAGGGGTCGTCTGGAACTAAATATGAAAAATGAACAAAGCTCACTGTTGAAGGCCCTGTTGGGACGTCAAGATGCAGAACAACAATAAAAATGTTGTTTTACCATGATTTGTGTCTAATGAATAACATTCCATTGTTACCCCTTTATGAGAAAAAAAATAAGACCATGGCGATCTTGGTTAATGGGCAATTACAAGTATTCTTTAAATCTTCACACAAGATGCGAATTTCGGAATTTTTAGTATTAAGCAAGCAAAATTATAAACGTGATAATTTGTCATCTTCCGAAATTTCTTTATCGAAAATTTAATATGTAAGAAATAACCTCTTAATTGTTGAAAAAAAAAACTAAATAAAAATGGCCCTTTTATGAGAAGAATAAGACTGAAATTGAGCAAAATCAAGTTCAAAATTGCATATAAACTATTGCTTTATATGTTTACATTTACAGGATTACAACTTATTTGCAACTGATGTTTTAGTTGGTCAACATAAGTGCAATCGAAAACAAATGATCGCAGTTTTTTGGATTACAGAATATTTTTGCGATTAGATGACAAATACCAGTTATTTGTCTGTTTGCTATATTCATTTCACTCTTTCATCCACTCTACTAAATATATTCCTCTAATAAATGTTTATTGGATAATAAATACTCATTTTTAGTACTGCAAGTGAAATTAGTAAAATTTTGCCATGTCTTTAGGGGGAGGTTTAAGTAATTCCTTTTTATAACTTTACACCCTCTATAAGTCCTTGAAAGTCCTGGATACTTAGTGTAAGAGGATTAAGAATTTCACTGAAGCCTCTTGTTTACCTATAAAATCAACATAGACCGTCCCTGTATATTTGAAAACAATTTTATTAAAGATTTCTAAATATAAAACCCCTATTTGATAGAAAGCATCGATATATTTACTTTAATCATAGACAAAAACTGACTGTGTTCAAACTTTTGTATTGTGTTGTTTTGTTAATGATTACATCATAAACTGCATGATCGTTTATTATTATTTTGTATCTATCTGTCTACAAATTTGGTGTGCTTGACCATTTATATGCCAAAGTCTGCGAAATATTATCGCAATAGTTTCTTACGTTAGGGGTAAATTTATTTTTATTAAAAATGAGAAGATAACATGTCAGAAGGCGAAAATCCTGGGTATGAGGTATATATTACCAAATATACCTATTATTCGTACAAGGTACATGTATGATGCAGTGTTTTTGGCTTTCATTAATACCTGTTTTTGATGAATTTATTTTACCCATTATTACCAGAAGGCAAAAGAACTGAGACAAAACTAAGTCAAAAATGGAAATATACAGAAGATCTATTTAATTGGTCCATTCAAGTTTCAATTCTATCAAGTAATGTTTTGATTATTTTAGCATTTTATTATTATTATTATTATTATTATTATTATTGTAATTTCCGAATCTTTTTCTGTCCACCTATTTATTATGCCCACATCTGGTGTCTTCCCGATTGTCCAACATTTGAAAATTATAGGTAAAAAAGGTAAAAAAAATGTTGGACAATCGGGAATGTTTTTATAAGAATTATACATGTGATGTAATTATAAAATGTTTTGATAAGACAGTTTAGAGGTTCTGTAAGGGGTGTTTATTTTAAGTGCAGCTGTTTGTCTTATTTGAATCTGTAAGGGGTGTTTATTTCATGTGCAGCTTTTTGTTTTATTTTATTTGGTTTGGGTAATCCTTTCAATTTCTGTAAATTGTTTATTTCATGTGCAGCTTTTTGTCTAAATTTATTTGGTCTGGGCAATCTTTTCAATTTCTGTGAGGGGTGTTTATTTCAAGCGTATTTGGTCTAAATAATCATTTCAAAATCTAATGTTTCAATATGTTATGAGTGATTTTTTAAATGTTTTTTTCTTGTTTCTTGTTCATGAAGGTTATACATATGAAGAGTAAAAGAGAATACTAGTTTTTATTTTATTGCATTATGCATATATCTTCTAAGTTCAGACAATAATATTCAACAATAAACTGAACAATAATAAATTACACAAAAACATAGTCGTGGTTCAAATCATACAATACAGTATAGCACATAAATTATCTAATGTCAAATCATTCAATACATTAATCACTAAGTTATCAGTCTAAATGTAATAAGTAAGATGCTGTGTCTGCAAATCGGAATACATCAATCTCTCGGTTCTGCAACTGGAGTTTGAGTTGTTGTAGTCTCTGGTTGAGTTGAGTTTATCTCCTGCGTTTGACTGGTCGTAGCCCTCCAGCTGCGTACTGTATGAGGGTGACTTCGTTCACTGCTTTCTCTTCTTACAGGTGATCTAGAAGTCGGTAGATGTTCGGATGCGGAACTTGGATGGCTTTCTTCATGCTGCTGTGCCATCCCTCGAGGTGATTTGTTGTCCTCGGACCTTCTGTTGCGTAGTGGTTCCACAGATGCCTATTGGTCTCAACCCAGTTGGTGATTACATAGTCTGTGAAGTTTGTTGTGTTGACGGGTGAGTTTGAGTTATCCATATCTTCCATGGCATTGAACCAGACATCTTATACATGTGTTTGCGGTACCAATGGAAGAACGGCTACCCTGCGTATGAGTCGGTGTACATCCTCGTCTTCTCTATAGCTGGTCACAAGCCCTGAGTCTTGTACTCTACGCCAGATGCATTGTGTATAATGAAAGAAGCATCCCTTGATAGTAACGCCTGGAAAGGATGCTCTGGCGGCATTCTGGACTGCAGATTCATAATCTATGAAGAATGTTGTTGGGTTGAGGTTGAGTTGTCGTCTAGTACAAGCATCCTTGAGTAGAGTGAAGAGGCGAGTGTAGATGTTCTCGGATTTACCAGGCAGTAAGGCGAATACTAGAGGGAACATCTCTCCATCAACTAAAGCATGTAAAGTGTAGATCTGTTTGAAGAGAGTAGGACAAGTGTAAAAGGTTCCATCTGCGTATATTGTATTGTTGTCGTTGTTAACTAGGTTGTGTAAGTTGTTATCAGTAGCGAATGCAAGAATCGTGTCGTGAGTACCGTCGTTGATAAGGAGGAAGCGTTCTGCAGCAGTAGTTTGAGTCCACTGGTCTTGTAGATTGAGTTCTAGTAGAGATTTTGGTAAGTTTGGTATGAGGCCATCTCGTTGACGATATAGTGATGATTTTAAAGATGGGAATGTTGGTAGTTGTTCAACCATGCGTTGTGTATCGTCATTTCATTCTGGTGTTCTGAGTTTGGCAATCTCCTGTTTGTAGATGGAAGGTACAGGGACTGTTTCTTGTCTGCACCTCTTTTTTGATGACCTGGAGTACTTTGTTGACCTCCAGTTTTGCTGGGTTTGCTGGGTGGTTGTGCTCTATGTTGAATCTTGTTGGTATATTGTTGTAGGTATTAATGGTTGCATGACAGGTTCTAACAGCACATCTCCAGTATACTCTGTCATCACGTCTGGTCTTTACCTGGAATCGGTAATTCTGGTGTTCAAGACTCTGTCCACCACGTTCATTTTCTACAAATGTGAGTTGTAACTGCGCATTAGCCATCTGAACTGATTATGACCACACAGAGAAAAGTAACCCACTTTTAAGTATTCTGTCAGTATCATATACTCATTTAATGCTATAGCTTGGACTTGCCCAGGCAAGAACAGTTGTAATAATTCTAAAAAGTTTTTAAAAAATTAGCTTGGACTGCTTTATTCGATCAAAGTTCAATTAATTAAATATGATTTAATTAAATATTTTCATTTAAATAACTTTAATTTGGATTTAAATCAAAATCATTACTAAATTATGCAGTTTAATCCCTATATATCTCTGCTAAAACATTAAAATACTACAAAAAACATTTCCTTTCCTCCTTCAAGAGATTTTGTTCTTATTATATTGTTTGCTTCAAATACAAGATAAGAAATAAATTAAAATCCAAGAAAAAAACTTTTTTTTTATTAAAGTAAATAAATATTAAAACGTAACTATTTTTTATGTATTTACAGCAGTTTAATGAAAGTCTTTTAAAAAAAATAATTTATACCTATTATCATTTTTTAATTAATTTATAAATAGTTAAACCCCTTGCTTCCCCCAATTAAAATACTAAGAAAACACTGTTTAATTAGTTACAATTAATGTAGGACAATCAGAACTTTTTCTTGTTGGACAATCGGGAATAAATAATTTTCAAATGTTGGACAATCGGGAATAAACCCCACATCTAACTATTTTACAATACCAAGTTTTTCTTACAATTTACCTGATTAGCACCTTGTGTTTTCCTATATGTTGTAATTGTCCACTTGTCTAGGACACTAGTGCTTTTGTCGAGCAACAGATGACAGAAATTGTAACAGCTCTTTGTGAATTAATTCCATGTTTTTTCAGTGGCGGATTTAGGGGGGGGGCGGTGTGGCCTGGCCCCCCCTTAGGTTGGAAAATATTTAAAATTCCTGTTTGTTTTTAATTGGGTTCCGCCACCCCCCCCCCCCCCTTTTTGAAAAAAATATGGGTCGGGCCCCCTCTTAGCAGAAAGTCTGGATCCGCCACTGTTTTTGACGATTCCGCATGTATGGACTCAATTGGCGTCAACAAAATGTAGCGTTTTGCAACAATTAGCAATGAATTCCACTCAAACCGATGCTAGGGGTGTCCGGATTTTACTATGAGGTACAAGTTCAATGTTGAATGTCTCATTGTGACTTCAAGATTAAGAACAACAATTAAAGCGTTGTTACATTGCTAAGTTCTACCATGTATTTGTTCAGACTTTGTCTCATGTGCATTTACTTCATAGCCTTTCGTTTTATATTGAATACATTTAAGAAGAACGGATACTGGAAGACTAAATCAATTGTCAGAATGGGGGAATGGGTCGCAAAGATCTATACGGATCATCGACATCCCATAGTTTAAAGGAAAATTTTCATCGATATTTCATAGTGGTATAGGTACTTTTTGTAAAGAAATGGTAAAGTGTTTGTTCTTTGAAAAGCAGATGCAAGAGACTATCATTACATGCATCCCCTTACATTTGGAAAGCAGTATACTAGTAGTTTAAATTCTGATTCAACCTCAACACAAACTTAGAGAAAAATGAAATTTTGTCAGCTTGGCCTAGAAATGTGACCTCTTCCACCATTGCGTTCAGGTTATACTCGTGATAACATGCTTAATGTAATTTGACAAAGTATTGCTAGCGGACTTTTAAAAAATGATTGGGCTATTCAGAGTACTCAGAAAATAGCAAAAAATAAAATAAAATAAAAAATAATAATAAAATAAAATGAAAAAAAAGATCGCAGCGTCGCATAAATTCAACCCCATTTTCTTATCCAGTTTTATAGATCTTTCATGAGAAAAGAATTAAGAAAATCTATCGTATTGAGTTTAGTGCCCCGAGCTACATCTCTTTGCATTGATTACTGCGAATAATTATGATGGTGGTTGAATTTCAGCAAAATTATGCCTCAAACTTAAATGCTTTTCCAAGTCCGAGACTTTTAAAAGCATCTGCATAATAACGGTATAACTTGTAATTTCAAAAGCATAAATCTTAGCTAGTCTTAGACTTCTGAAGATTGATAAAGATTGAAGCTTTTTACACCGGAAATTAACATTTCTATTTTAAGGTCTTTTAACGGTTAATTTAAGAAGCCCTTTTGGGAATAAAATAATTCACTTCTCATTTACATTTAAGGACTATACAAGCAAGCTTGAGCAATTATGTGATCAATATAAATCCTTGGTATGCATTTAAAATAGGTGCTGTCGATATTCTTATATTGACAGAGTGCCTTTTGGTTATGAAGTGGAATAAGTAATTTCAAGATGAATTAGTGTATCATTGTGATCAAGCACGAAGGCAACACATTTTACAATGTCTGAGGCAAAATAAAACGACAAGGATTGTCCTTATTATTTCAAAATAATCAAAATATGAAATTATATCAATTTTTCACTTAACTTTGCGGTGCTGAAGTTGATACTTCATTTAACACGTGATTGTCATTAGCATTGACGTTTATTTGTTACAAAACTTTTGGTTACCATGATAATGAAAACTCAAAACTGCCTTTTGCGACGCCTTAAATTTCTCTGAATTGGAAATATGTCAGGATTTTAATTTTATCTCAACACTAGAAAATCAATTAAGGCATCACATCACTAAATCAAGAAATCCTTTCAGGTTTCAAATAGTTCCAAAATTAAGGGAGTATGGATATTTCCATGGTGTTGAAAAGTAGTCCTCAACATTCCATTATTAAAGTACAAACAGTTTGAATAGTAGAAAATCTTAGGTACCCAGAAATATGTTTCTTTTATTCCCAGAGGGTTTAATCAATATGAAAAAGAAAGGAAATGGGGTAAATGTCAAGGAGACAACATCCCATATCCAGGTTAATACGACCACAAACAAAACATCTAGGGGTCACAATATGGTCTTCAACACAGTGAGGAACCTCACACCATATAGTAAGCCCTAAATGGCCCCGAAAAGGTAAAAAAGTGAATAAATCAATGGAAACAAACCACATCCAATAACCCAAATATCAAGAAACTAAAATTTTATAAGAAGACGAGGACAAGCCAATGATCAACATATTCCTGACTTGGGACAGGCACAAAAATTGCGGTGGGGTTAAACTCGTTTTCTTGGATCCAACCCCTCCCCCTATGTGTGGTGAATGGCTAAAAATAAATACACAAAAAGACTCACAGTAAAAAACAAACTAGAAAAAAGTCCAACTTATCAAGATGAGTACCATTACAATGAAGTACATAAAACATGAAGACAATACACAAGGGTACTGTCCGGACAAATGCTCGCAGTTACTGACAGCTGGCTAAGGACATAATTCCAGTTGACTATGATATCAAGCCTTCTTATATATGAAATTTCAATTGAAATACTTCTAAATAGATTTGGTATAACAACATCTTCAATTATGAAAGAAGAACATGATATTGTGCAATGCCAAATACTGCCAATATGAAAAATTGTTTAAATTTAGTTATGGTGTATAAGCATTTAGGAGATGATCAATATTTTTGCCAACAAAAACCAGAAGTAAAGATTTAACAACAATGCTGTATTTATATCCTTTATGAATAAGTTTGTTCAACGGATTGATAAGTTTGGAAGGACAATTTTTGAATTTATGCGCTTTGTAAATGATATTGCCATAGAAGTTTGGATGTGAAATGCCCTGATGTATAAGAGCCCTGCATGTAGAACCAAATTTTCTTAATAAGTCAATGTATATATAATAAAATTTATAGAATGCTTTTATCAATTTATGATATCTAAACCCTTGATGCAGAAGTTTTTCAGTGAGACAAAGATTTCGGTCAGTGTCAGAAACATTACTACATACTCGTGCATTTCGAACAAGTTGTGAAATGTAGACCCCGTAAGAAGGGGCTTACGGATTATCGCCGTCGAGATGGGGGAAATTGACTATAGGGAATGAGAAATCATCCCTTTTATCATAAACCTTAGTGTTTAACTTTCCTTGATTTATTGATATATCAAGATCAAGAAAAGGAGTATAATCACTGCTGCTATTGGATTTATTTAAACTAAGTTCTGCAGAATAGATTTCATCTGTAAATTTAGAAAATTCAGTATTATTTAAAGCCAAAATATCGCCCAAATATCTATATGTATTGTTAAATTTATCCACTAAATGCTGTTTAGAAGGGTCTTTTTGAATTTTTGCCATGAATTGTGACTCGTAGCAATAAAGAAATAAATCTGCTATGAGATGTGCACAGTTGGTACCCATAGGAATACCTATTTTTTGCTGATAGACTGTATCACCGAAACGAACAAAAATATTATCAAGAAGAAAATTAAATGCTTTTATCATATCCTGACAAGTCCAGTTGGTATATTTGTCATGTTTGTCGTCACTGAAAAACGATTTAAATGTATTGCAACAAATGTACGTACATCCTGATTTTTTAAAGGACCATTTGATCAAATACGAAAATTTCTCTTTGATGAGTGTATGCGGTAATGTAGTATAGAGGTAAGAAAAATCATAGCTATCGACGGAGGTGTGTGCTTCATTAACAGATCGAAGTCTTTCCAAAACTTCTATCGAATTTTAACACTCCAAAAGTAGTTAATTCTACTGTATTCATAACATTTGCCGATTATTTTTGGAACCTTAAAATATCTAAATTTTTGTAAATTTTGTAGAAAACTAAGGAGTATCTCCCTCATGCAAAGCTCTGTCCTTAGCTGATTTTGGCTTAACATTTAGATCACTTTGGTTATTTGTTCTCTATCAGTTTTAAACATCTTTGAGTTTATGGTCTTCCAAACGTTTAGATTTTATCTGCACTGAAGAGACATAAGTTGTCGAAATGCGCATATGCAGAAAGTAAATTCACAGTAACTTCGGTATTTAGTTATTTGTTGCTAAAGTTGATGACGAGATTTTTATGGTAGTAAGTGCACTGGTCAATAAAACAGAAATATGTGTAATTGAACATTTACTTGGTGCCGAAATAAAACGAAATTTGAAAGGATGTTGTTTTGGTATCTATGGTGTTGTGGTTTTGGAAGTTGTTTTGGAAGTTGTTTTGGTAAAAACGGCATTCCATTTCTTGGTTTGAAAGTTAAAGTGATACTAGAATTTTACCCCGTTGATTACTTCTGATGCATTTTCAAATATGTCATGAAAGTTGCCCACAAATTTTGTGCGGAGGTTCACTACATATCTTATTACTCTGGTAAAGTCTGAAATATAGGTTGTGTTACGGACGTTATGATTTTGACATCCAAATTGTGAACTTTCCCTTTCTCAGCAGCAATAGTTCATACAGGGACTTTGTGGAAAGGGCAAAAGCACTGTCTGCTGAGTTCAGCTGTTGTTACTTTCGCCCAGCTTCAGAAATTCTATAGCCGTCACCACAACATCATAGATAAATATGAAATGTCCGTGTCACAAATGAAAACTGACATTTTCAGCTAGATTCATGTCTTCCCGGATTTGACATTACCGATTCTGACTTTTTTCTTGATTGACCCACTGACAGTGTGACGGGTGCTGTATACAGAACAGGACATGCTTATCCTTCCGGGGCACCTGCTGTCACTCTTTATGAGAGTTCACACTGTTAGTGCTGTAGTTTTTATTGTTATATTTGTAGTGTTTATGTTTTTTTGGTTGTGTAGTGTCTTTGGTCTTCCGTCTTCTGATGATCTTGATGTTGCCTTATCCCTGGACTTTGATTTAAGTAATCTTTTTCTTTGTTCCTTCGGTATTCTACTGTCGTTGTTTTAAAAAGTTTTACTCTATTTGAAATGACACTTAATGTTCTATGATGCTCAGAAAATAGCCAATTCAACAAAGAGAAATAAGGGAAAATCAATGGTGTTATGGTCGAGCTACAAATTAAACAAACAAGTGTCTCTAAACCGAATCGGGTTAAAAAATCAAATGCTGAAATGCAATATGATATTAAGTTTTACAAAAGTTTGTTCAAAGCTAAGGGGTATGTCCCTTGTGCAAACCTCTGTCCTACAATGTAGCTTATTTTGGCTTTTCATTAAGATCTTATTGGTAATTTGTTCTCTACCAGCTTTAACACTTATTTCGGTTGATTGTCTTCCAAATGTTTTGATTATACTTACGGTTATTCAAACTAAACACTAGTTACAAATATTTTGCAAATGCGTTTCACTCGATGTGTTAAATTTCACAAATAACTGCAGTTTTCAGATCCCCGGTAGGTTAAAACATACTGAAATACCGACGTTGCATAATAAACAGTAAATTTCATTATGCTGTACACGTGTTTCAAGAAGTAGGCTCAAAGTAGTAAAAAAAAGAAATGCCCATTACCAAAAAAAAAAGAAAAAAAAATCGAAATAGGAGGCCAAAATCCAATACCAATGACATCCATTGAGTGCCATACACGGAATGAAGCCTCAGTTTTTTTAAGGAATTAGATTTGGATAAACACTAAACTTCTATAAAACGCAAGTTAATTTTTTCATGTCAGGCAAGTCTGACTATTAGACTGGTGAATACCTTCGAGGACCTCTGGTCCACCAGCAATGACACCGACCCAATGCTTCTAAATACTAAATTACCGACGTTGCATAATAATTAGTAAGTTTCGTTACCGAACAGAGTTGTGAAGAGCCTAAGTCCATGAAACCAAAAGACAAATCATAACTAAATACCGAACTCACTGTGAATTTAGATTCTGCATGATTCTGCATATGCGCATTTCGACAACTTATGATGTCTCTTCAGTGCAGATAAAAGCTAAACGTTTGGAAGACCGTAAATTCAAAGATGTTTAAAAACTGATAGAGAAAAAATAACCAATATCATCTAAATGTAAAGCCAGAATCATCTAAGGAGATACTCCTTAGTTTTCAACAAATTTACAAAAATTTAGATATTGCAAGGTTCCAAGTAGAAATGAATTACATCCAGCTCATGCCAGCTCTGGATTTGTGGTGTTTAATAGAAGACATATTTTGTTTACAACACGGGTGTTATCTCGTCTATATTTTCAATTTCTACTCAGTGAAGTGATAAACAATGCCACACCTGTATAACACCAGATTCTAAAATATGATATGTTATAACTTCTTGGGGTAAGTATTTCAACTGTATCAAAACAAGTAAACTTTTCTAACATATATTTATTGTTGGAAACAAGGCTCATTGTTGAAGGCCCTGTGGTGACTTCGAGATGAAGAACAATAAAATGTTGTGCCATTACTTGGTTTTTTATGTATTTGTAGAGACTTTGTCCAATCTGCAGTTACTCCACATCCTTTCATTACAATACTGGAGTTTGTCGCTCCTGTGGTGTGGAGTCCGTAAAATGATTGCCTGTGCGAGAGGTGTAAGCTTTCTATACATTTCAGATAAAGTGAAAGAATTTTCATATGAATGCATATTTTTAATTTTATTTTTTATTTCAAAATGTTATTCTGACCACCTGTTTATAGTGCCAACACCTCATGATTTATTTACCAAATTTTCTTACTTTTGACTTGATGTATGTATGCCCTGTGGCTGTTTTTTATGACTTCTTCTTTCTCGTGGAACGGATGGCAACAATTGTAAAATAAAACTTTGCATCCATCAGGGTAAGCAGGACATGTATGTAGCGTCCCTCGACATCAAGCAATTCATTCTGCTCAAAGCGGTGTTGGGGGGGGGGGGCAGTTTTACTTTGCTAAGGAGTTTGAGCAAAGCTCATCGTTGAAGTCCTCATGTTGACTTCAACATAAAGAACAACAATTAAAGCTTTGCTCCATTGCTTGGATTTGATATTGTCTGTTTAACCTGTAAAATTTGCAGAGCTTAGTACAACTTGAATGATGCACTAACTAGATCTAAATCACCATTGGCACCCTTTTATTACACCGGAAACGTATACCAAAGCAACCAGCTTCAGATATAATCCTAATAAACCAAACACTGAACGCATTTACAATTAGCATACAATAGCGATTGATATAGATGTGTATATTGGTATTAATGTTAATTGAATACATTTTCAGTGGTATCAAGTTTAAATACCAATACAATAATTCTCTTATTAATGACGTTTTGAACAAGAATTAATGAAATTTGTGATTATTTTGTAATGGTATAGTATGACAACACTGCTTTTACCAAGTATTTTAATGGATAAATGTTTTTGAATTTTATTAGGTATGAAATTTATACGCTAAAACCCGACCAGCTTTTGTTTCACGATTCCTCACAAACAAGTTTTTGAACATTTTTCAGTGTGTTTTGGGATTAAAAGCATTGACCAGTCACATTAAGGATGGTTGGTGTACACATGAAGTCTGGTGATATCCAGAATGGAAAAGATGGTGGCAGTTCAGTTAAAACCCAACGTGAGTATTGAGTATTCCTAATTTCTATTTGACGTAATGGTAAGCTTCTGTTTTGAAATTTCATCTGAGGTCTAAAGACCTCATTTCCCTGTCCATCAGTCTTAAACTTTGTCATTGTTATCGACAGTTTCAAAAGAGGATTCCTATTTTTCTCCTACACCTTTTAATCCAAACACTTGGACATAATGTCTTAATATGCAATTTATATATTTATTTATGGAATTTTCTCAGTTTGATGGCTTGATTTTCAGCAGAAAATATAATACTAGGAGTTCTCATATCTTATTTATCTCAGTTACTGAAAATCCAAGACACTACAGAAGTCATAAGTCGGCTTCATATTTAGATTTGTTTCTCAAAACTGACAAAGATTGAGGAATCGAAACTAGACATTATAACAAACATGGTGAATTCAATTTTCTTATCGTTAATTTCTCATTCCTAGTTGTACTATATCTTCCATCCTTGCATACGGTGTATATGTAGATATGTTAGGGCATCTAACAAGAAAACTACTCCTCCGAATGTTCGATATTAGGACACCATACATCATATTTTCACGAATTTTTGGTCATGTTTTCACGTTTCCCGAGCGGTTAGAGAAATATGTTTCTCCTCTAGAGAGAATGTTGTTCTCGGCCACTGATTGGTTGAAATTTACCATGCCTAATGACGTCACATTTAAGAACACATTCATGTCAGATAAACAGAAAGGGGGGGGGTCGTTTTTGGGGTAAAGTATTGCCTTAAAATCATTTGAGAACAGATTCAACAACCTTATCTCGTGAAAAACGACATTTCTACACTCTCGATAGTTAAATTTTCAAATATTTATAACAATCGGCAAGTCTCGCGTTCGAATATTTGAAAATTCTCTAGTGTAGAAATGTCGTTTCTCACTCGATGCCGTTGTGAAATCTATGTTTACATATCCTGGATTTCGGCTCTTGACAAATCTGTTTCGGTATTTTTACAATAACCCTCATTCCTCATCATTAATGCTATGTCATGTATGTTATAACAGTGTCTCAACTTGCGACTAACGTAGATTTCGCATTGACTCGTGTCATCTAACCAATAAGGGTTGATTTGTTCCAGTCTACGATTTAAATTTGGAAATATCAAATATCTCCCATGACTGTTCATCAATGAATAGCATTAGATGGCTACCCTGTCTACACACCCGGTCTCAATCCTTGGGAGTGGATATCTCCATCTTATTTCTAATAATGTTATTGGTTGAATTGATTATTAGACTCAATGATACTGACTCGTACTTCAGAAAATCTTTTAATTTTTTAAATCCTGGAATGTTTAACTTTTTTTATTGAAATTTTAAACAAAGGCACTTAATCTTTAAAATCATCATCTCCAACTTCAAAAACGATTCAAAATATAATGAAAAAAAATTCACGCCTTTGGAATTGGTTTTATAGATTCGTTCGTTTTCAACACATTTTTTAATCAAACTACTACACACTGACACATACATTATTCAATTTTTCAAAGGTCCATATTAAAGAACCATTATAACACTTTTCATCTTAATTAAATACACCTAGCCATTTCATTCTTTGACAATTTTTAATATTAATGTGCCATTTTATGCTTTCCTCGAGCAAACTACTATAGTTCAATTGTTCAAAATTAACAATTTGTGCAAACATGCTGTTTGCATCGTTTTATGCTGACACATAATTCCTGTATCCTTGTTAGGTAGAAAAATATCGATTCATGCGTATACTGTGAATAATAATAGTAATAAACAAGCTTTGAAACTGCAAGCAGTAACTAATGCCACCTTAAGACAACTATTTCGATTATTCCATCCCATTCGAAGCTTCAGAATCTACTGAGAAATTAATTTTCGTTGAAATCAGACGAAGTTGAATTTTTTTACGTATTTTGACGGCTATCTTTAAAATGGCAGCCATTTTTAGCACAAATTCTTTCCTCTCATCGTGCTGAACATTTATACAAAATTTATACAATTTTGAACAAATTCTACAAAGCGGTTTCCTATGAAATATTGCATCCTCAGTTTTTAAACGTTAAATTTCGACCATTTTGGAAATGGCGCAACCATATTCAAAATTTAGATATACAACTTCAAACTTTAAAAAAGTTCGAATCGTTTTATTGAGATATTCATAATAAATGCGAAGACAAAAATATTGGAAGAAGAAATTGAAGAAGAAGAATCAGAAGAGAAAGGTCGAATAACAAGATATCGTCTTGGGTGGCATAAAACAAAGTAAATACATCGGCAAACGAATACCGAAGCAAAAACGATCAAAGAGGTTCTAAAATCAGGTAAATCATATCCAACACGAATTGAGACAATATGACAAAGACAAACCAAAGTAAAGTAAGTCAGAATGGTGGATTTCCTTGAATACATACGTTGTTTTGAAACTTTGTATTGAGTCGTGTTTTAAGAAACTGTTGAAATCATTTCCTTAAGGCTTTATAAAGTCTAGTTCCCTTACATTAAATAAAGTGGACTACATCCTGCAAATCTCTTAAAACACTTTAGCTTTGATCAAATGATGTAGTTATACTAATTGGTTTAATCATTTACGGTAAGTGCTGGTCAATATAGACCACGAAATTGATTTGAGATCTATATTGTGGGCGTTGTTTAGTATATGGTAATTACAATAAATGTAATATCGGTTTCAATACTCTCTGATAGCTAGAATAACAACCATTTGACTCTGTTGTGTTATTTTTTTATAACGAAATAGAAATTAATCGACCTTGTTTCTGAGTCCAATAGAATTTACTTAACATTATTCGTATCTTATGTTATCTCCCTTTTGACTAACTAATTTGGTACAGAGATAATCCATCAATGTTTCTCATTCCATCAATGTTTCTCATTGTTGGACCGTTGACATTTTTTCGTTACATTAACATTTTTTATATAGCATATCATAACTATTGCATCAAAGTAGGTTCCCATAAATAACCAATCCCTATTTTCCATCAATATACATAAATTTTCTGTTCAAGTAAAATTCATTTCCTTAGCTTTTTTTCTGGAGTTGGGACTTTAAATGCTTTGGAAAACGTATTTTGTTCCTGATGCTGCTTTTAAAACATATGCGTTGACGAAACAAATGCTGAATTAACACACAATAAAATACAGTTGTCGTTATGTCGGTTTAATTCTTAGTACATCTCAAACAGTGGTTAAGTTCCGTGGAATAAAAATAATATGACTGTAATGTATACATTTATCCATATAAAGTATTTAACACTTCCAAGACTAAGCATGACGTCTGAAAAATCTCCGCTGTTTCTGCATTTGAAAGATTCATATTAAGATTGCAAATTTCCATTAAAGCATAGAAGTATTTCAAATTCTGGTGTGTAGTGAAGACAACTGAAGACATCAAGCAGGTGCTATACTTCGTGGAACAAAACAATTATCTGTTTTGCGTGTTCATTTCCGATGCTTACTGCGATTTGAAACCAAAACCATAGAAATGTTTGTACCAATTTAGAATTAAGATAAACTGTTTAATGGAAAATGTCGTTAACAATTTTCTTATGGGATAGTTTCTTTCTTCAAACTTCCGATCACCAACGTCTAGGGTAAAAACATAATTACATTGGTAGATTAAATTGTAGGATAAAAGGCGCCTCTTTCTGCATTTTGATATTTTTTCCAACATTACCTTTCCGTTTTAATTGCGTAATGGATTAGCAACCTAGTGCTGCATTAGAATATGAAAGATTTTTTTCTTTGTATAAATACCATAAAAGCAATTATTTCCAAACAAAGGAAGATGTACTGCATTCTCCGGCTTATCCTACGCAAATCAAAAATAACAAGAAAACTAAGCTAAGCCATATTAAATTCTATTATTGATATCTACATAGAGCGGACAACCATGAAAAAACCGGAATCTCGGTCTACTGAAACAATTTTGTTACAAGATTAAAAGATATATACGTATATGCCAAAGTTTGTGATATTCAATTAAGTGTTCAAGTATTACTAAGATACTTTTATACTGCTACCAGATTTTTTCAGGTTGCATATTTAGGTTGTAGAGTGCCATATTTTTCTTTAAAAAATAGCCAAAAAGGGGGGTTCATTATCAAATCGGTATGAAATATATCATTTGAAATAATATGTAAATCTTTAAACATCATCACATGTAACTTGTCACTTCTGAAGTATTACTAGTGCTTTGTTTATTTTTGTTTCCTTTGTTTTTATTTTTAAATTTTGGAATCATATGTTTAGGCGGGGTATATATTCGTGAGCTCTGCTCAGTTTTTTCTAGTTTTGTCTGGCATGTTGTCTCCATTTGTCTTATATATACTTGTATCTTAATTGTCGGGTTTCGTGATTTTCGATTTTAGAATTCCTCCTTTTCTTTCCCTTTTTTCTTCTTGTTTTGTATTATTGTTTTCTTTTTTATTTTTTTTTTTGGGGGGGGGGTTTGGTTTCGGTATTCATTTGCTGATATATTTGGTGACTGTTCAACTATAATTACTAACATTAAACCATAGTTTTCAGAGAGCGTAAGCATACGAATACCAAATCACCAAGCGAAAAGGGGGAAGTCCCTTAGGCATTGCAGTGGTGTGTTCTCTGAACGTCAACTTTCTTAAAATCACATATTGTAACATTGTTGTTTTAGCAATTATCATGGGGTCCTTTAAAGGGGGAATTAGAAAATAATATTAATTAGGTGAAAGATTATAATAACTATGAACTATCATTGTTATTAAAGTATTATTTAAAAATTTGTATTTGTTTTTGGTTAAATTTATTTAAAAATAGTTCAAAAATATATATATAAAAAAAATAAAAGTATAAAGAATGACAAAAGAAAGAAATTTAATGAAAAGTGTTTAACAAAATCTAGAAACAAATAAATATTTGAAATTGAATATTTCATAAAATGTTTTTTTTAAATATGCTTAAGAATATTTGAATTTTTGAAGAAGAACTAAACAAACCCAGAGACCACGACTGGAATGACACCGCCAAAACAGTAATACAGAGACTGCCTACCTTCAACTCTGCAAGATCAGCACTATACAGAGCACGCCGCAAGCAAACTCCTAGACTACCCGAGACTCTCCAAGATATCAGACTAGAGGGAAAGTGGACACAGACAGCTTCTGGTGACCGATTTCTGCTATTCGACGACAGTGCACAGACTACGTAACAGAACAGTGGGTTGATGCCGACGACCGACGCACATGGAACCATTTCAACACTGAAGGACCATGCACCACCAACAACCTAGAAGCCTGGCATGGTAAACTTAAGAAAAAGATTCAACACGCACACCCGAACATTTTCACCATCATCAAGACTTTCCAGGATATCCAGAACGCAACCGACATAAACCGACTACAGAGAGAAGCAGGGGGAACAGCCAGACCACGTCCAAAGAAGTACTTGAACATCGACCACCGCATTGCCATCCTCAAGGAAAGACTACAGAACAGAACCATCACTCTCATGGTATACGCCGACTCAGCATCAGAACTTCTCCACCTAGGTTAATTGTGTACTGACTTTTTTGCAACTTGCTGATCTGTTATGTTTTTGTATATGTATATGTTCCATAATAATGATGATTATGTCTATCATATTTTAATATTAGTTTCAGTGCTAAACTTATTATTGTGTTATGTATAATACAAAGTTACATTGATATATAATAAAATATCTATACACTATCTTGTTCTCATTTATAAAGTAATTGTCTGAAGGAAACTTAAAAAAAAATTGAGTTTTAAGTGACAAATGAAACACAAACACACAAAAAAAAATCATTCACAGGCTTTGAAAAAGTTCATAAAACTGTACTTCATTTCAAATCTTTAGATAAAAATTTATCATACGTTTAATAAATATAAACTTATGATTGATTTTTGTTGTAAGATTTTTTTTTTTTTTGCAAACTAGTTACAATTACACAATATCATTAATACAATAATCAACATAAGGTGTTAATTTACCTGAGTTTCTCATTAGTGTAAATTCCCTTTTTGGTGCCCCATGATTAAGTTCAGTGAAGAGGAACATATATATTAATTAATTAAAAGTTGACATTCAGAGAATCAGCCATTGCAGTGTAGCGTCACGTACGGAAATAACAGAAAAACAAACAACAAATTTATTTTGAAAGTATGTGTGACATTATATTTTGATACATTCCTTTGAAACACTCCAGAAGGACATTGAAACAAGCTGTAAAGAGAATGGTTAAGTAAGATAGTCTTAAATAAGATTGCATTTTGTAAGATTAGCGATGCAGATTCCGTTCACATAGCACTCATTTTTGCTTTATGTATATATTGATTCTTTCTTTATGTGAAAAATACTAGAAATATTTTTATTATACTTCATGCAAATCTAGTAATTTGATTGGATGAGAGACATGTGTTATTTCACAATAACACCCCGACATCAATATCACATCCCTACTTCATACAAACATCTACTAATTTGATTGGACATGCAAATATCTAGTAATTTGATTGGACGAGAGACATTTGTAATTTCACCATAACACCCTCGACATCCATTTGCATTTAGAATTTAATGAAATTGAATTAATTTGTTTATATTATTTTTTAAATTCATTTATGCTATTTTATTGAATTACTGTTAAAAGAAAATAAGGAAGTTCAACTATTTTATTCTATGATGCTTACTAATCACTGTTAATGGAACAAAACCTAATTTGGAGCATAATGACTAAGAGACAACAAGAGACTCCCCAAAAAACTTTTACCTACAAATGTATTTATTGGTGTTATGATTTCAAAATACGGAAGGCTTTCAGTAGAATGAATTCTTTACTTTAGTTGAGGGTGTTATGGCAGATCACCACATTCACACATACAATATCGCATAGAAAAAAAATATCACTCTCGACTTCGTCTCTGATGACGTTTTTTTCCTCGTGTGATATTTTTTGTCAGCTTAAGTTTTGTTTTAATCTAAGCGAAGAGATGTTGTTAAAAGGATTCTTCATGTTTGAAGACAAAAATTGAGTAATCACTTGGATTTTCCCAAACATTTCTTACAGAGAATATTTTGTTAGATATTTTTACAAACATTGATCTGCTAAAGAAGTACTAATGTATTTTTTTTTTTGCTGTCCGTTTGAATATACGAGGTAACCAAACATGACTTTCTTACAAATTTATTATTATATTGTTATTTATAGAATTCAAAATAAACTTATTGAATTAACAGTATGTGTAAAATGGACGATAGGTATTTTACGAAAGGATATGGAGTAAATGAACATGGGACAATAACACCTATGTTAACTCCAACTGCAATAATTTTAATGAGCTCTATGGTCATTTTGGAAAATAATTCCTCATCAGCAGCACTAGAACCTAAACATAGGAAATCCATAATTTCAATGATTTCTATTTCTTTTTCATAATTTCTATTTCTGTGCTTTGTGTCTGTCTAACGTCATTGTTTTGTATCTGGCGCCATTGTTTTCTGTGTTCTCGTTTTGGCCATGTCTTTGTGGATTTCCCTCCTTTGTTCCTTCGGTATTCTACTGCCGTTGTTTCAAAAAATGTTAAAAATGCATAAAACCAAACGAAATCCGAATAATATGTAATATCAAATATAGCATGTATTCATCACATGTTCTAACTGAAATCGAAAAATATTCCTCTATTGCATTTCCAAAATATTGTAACAGTCATCCAACAATCTTTAAATCTTATGGTCAATTTGGCCCATAATTCCACGTTTTACAACCAAGGAAGAAAAAAATGTAGACATTAACAAGACAAAAGAAAGTTATTGTTCTCATAAATTTTTAGTAATATATCATACAAATCATTCTGACTGCAACTTTTCTAAATCTTTAAACCTATACGGAAGCATGGTGGGGACATGTGGAATTTTTTTTTCTATCTCGTGGCCACGACATACAAAATCGTGGCCACGAGATAGCTATCTAGCTATCTCGTTCCCACGAGATACTATCTCGTTTCCACTACTTACTAAGTCGTGGCCACGAGATAGCTATGTCGTTCCCACGAGATACTATTTCGTGGACACGACATACTAACTCGTGGCCTCGAGATACCAAGTCGTGGCCACGATATACTATCTCGTTCCCACGAAATACTAAGTCGTGGCCACGAGATACTAACTCGTTCCCACGACATACGAAGTCACGGCCACGAGATACTTATACACTTAGAAACCTTCAACAATGAGCTTTGCTCATACTCATAGCTATCTCTTGGCCACGACTTAGTATGTCATGGAAACGAGTTAGTATCTCGTTGCCGCGACTTAGTTAGTCGTGGGAACGAGATAGTATCTCGTGGCCATGACTTAGTAAGTCGTGGGAACGATATAGTATCTCGTGGGAACGAGATAGTATCTCGTGGGAACGAGATAGCATCTCGTGGGAACGAGATAGTATCTCATGGGAACGAATTAGGTATCTCGTGGCCACGACTTAGTATGTCGTGGGAACGAGATACTATTTCAAGGCCACGACATAGCTATCTCGTGGCCACGACTTAGTATGTCGTGGGAACGAGTTAGTATCTCGTGGCCACGACATAGCTATCTAATGGCCACGACTTAGTATGTCGTGGCCACGAGATAGAAAAAAATGCCCCATGTCCCCTCCATGCTTCCGTAAACCTATTATGCAACAGTTGAAATCTTTATTGTTGTTACCTCAGAAAATGAACGTTTAAATACCATATATAAACTGATTTTAAAAGTAATATAATGCCAATGGTGAATTCCACTGTAAAGAAAAGGCCTTTATGAAATTGTTCATTCATTTGTAGCTTTACCAATATATATTAAGAAAGATTTACACTATTCTGTTTATTATTGAAAGAAAAAAAATACAGTACACTTATATGTTAATGAAGTCCCATACAGAAAATAAATTCATCCCAATTAGACAGTTTGACGGATGGTTAGAACTAAAACAAGTATGTCGATACAGCTTATGTATTCCTATTGAATTCTTATCCAATTACATCATTTGTAATGAGGATCGGCGACTCTGTCATAATTCATTTAAAGGAATAATCTTGACAATGAATAAGAGATATACAGTTCTAAGACTTCCGTAAAACAGCGAATGAGAATACTTATTTTGATAAGCTACAATTAGGGTGAAATATTATCCAAAACAGAATTAAACAACCTTTCTCCGTATCAAAATAATCGAAGAAACATGGAATGTTTATAAATCTGGAAGGCTTTATAGATGATTGTAATTGAGATAAAAATAATAAAAAAAATTATTTATGTTTTTAAGATGAAAAACCTAACTATCTCAAAGAATATGGATCTAATGTACACAGTAGCAATGCTCTATTTTGTAATCAGTACATAATGAAGTTAGTCTGTTTTGAAATTTTAACGACATACCCTAATTTTTTATTAATGTAAAGTTAAATGAAAAGCATTCATCTTTTCATCTCATACTTCCCCTTTTTTCCATTATCATTAAGCATGACTTTGGTTAGTAGAAAACTTTTACTATGATTTTTCTTTAATCATACCCTATTGTGTATGTATTTAGTTTTAATGATAATAACATACATCTTTCACTAGAGCAGCAACCTAGAGTCTTAATTTTCAATTTAATCAACCACCCTGACACACGGCTAAATTATCCCTAATATTGAAGGAAATGATATGTCGCTTTTGTTTTGACTGGTCGTAAACGTGAAATATGTAGACTTCAAAGGTTTCAAACCATATCTCAAAATATTTTCAAATGAATGCTTCCATTATCATTGATTTTGTCTCTCATGTGTTTTATGATAGAAATTAAAGCAAAAATCAAGAACAATAACCCCTTCGCAACGTGAATTACGTTCCTTTTCTCAAATAAGAAAAATTTTCACATTTAGGGATTTCGAAGCAAAATTCATTGCCAAAATAAGTAATATAACAAAAATAAGTAATTTACATTCATTTAATGAGTATTTATAAATTTTTTGACGACCTAAAATATGAATATTGACATTTGTGACAAAAATATAGTCCAATGAAAATTCCTTATTCAAACAACCAATGAGTGTCATTTTTTTTAAAAACCATTTTATCAAAAATCTTGTAAACAAATAATATAAAAGTGACATAAATGACTACAACATATACACAAAAGTAATTGTCAGCAATTTGAAACTAGAAATAATGTGACCATAGCTCACCTAAATGATACCCCGCCCCACATGGGATGCTTAAAAAGCAAAGTCAATGTTTCAATACCTAAAAATGGTAAAATCAAAGTCTAAAGCAGGGGGTGCACAAAGAAATAACGTGTAAAATGTTCTCTTAGAGTTTTATTAAATCAATTTATTAGTTTAGGAGGGGTTGTGGATAGTATACCATTACCCCCTTCAGATAATGTATTGTAAAGTTTATGTTTGGCAATGTTAAACCTCAAAAATTGATCAATTGAGGTCTAAAAAAGAGAGTGCACTATGCGATCATGTGATAAAGATTTTTTGAAAGTTTCATTAAATTCTTTTCATTGGTTTAGACGGAAATCGTACCAATGCCCCTTATGACGAAGAACGGCAAAGTCCACGTATGGCTGTGGGAAACCCTCAAAATTGGTCAAATCAATATCTAAAACAGAAGGTGAACTATGGCATCATGCTTTTAAGGTTGTCTGAAAATTTCATGAAATTTCATTTATTGGTGTAGGAGGATCGCAAAAAAGCATACCAGTACCCTTCCCTAAAACATAGAATGGTAAAGTGCATGTTTGGTAATGGGAAACCCCAAAAAATGGTCAGATCAAAATCTGATGTGTCATCATGTGATAAAGACTCTGAAAGTTTCATCAAATTCCAATAACTGGTTTGGATTGAGTTGCAGACGACATACTAGTATCCCCTCAAGACAAATGCATTGCATAAACCATGTATGGTTATTTGAACCCTATAAATTGTTCAGATCAAGATCTAAAATAGTAGGTGCAATATGGCATCATGTGACTAAAATTCTGTGAAGGTTTCATCAAACTCTACTCATTGGTTTGGGAGGAGTTGTAGATGGCATATACCAGTATATATATATACTACGTTTCTATGTACCTTTCCATTGCAAATAAAAAATCCATTGTATAAAAAATTTGACAGATAGGAACTGCTTCAGTGCTTAGTTGATTAAATTTCCTAGTTTAAATGGTGAAAAAAGTTCCAGAAAAGAGATTATTCAGCATACTCTTTCAATATGCACGTCTAAGCATTATTTCCTTAATAGCTATAAACTTCATGAAATTCTGTTGTTTTGATTTCAGGAACAAGACGGTCGAAGAGGTCAAAACATTATACTTTTCGTAGCTTGTTGCCAGGAGTTCAAGTGGTGTTCAAAGCAAAGCAATAATGACTAATCTGAATTGGTCTCCTTAAATGTTGAAAACGAAATCTATCCCTCTGGATATGATAGGGACAACTAGTCCCTAATATTTTAAAATTATACAACATATGTACTATCTTAGCACGATAGAATGTTTTAGTGAAGTATATTACAAGTGCAAACAATGAAAATACTGCTTATTCATGCATGTAAACGAAATATAGAAACTGCAGTACCCTGGGATTCCTGAATATACCCCCTTTTCGATAAATAATCAATATCTCCAAAAAAATTAGGAAGAAAGTTTTTAAAATGATGCCGGACATATGTTAACATTTCGATTTTCAAAATGCAAAGTTCTAATGAAATATGATACATTAAAAAGCAGAGCTTGATGAAAGAAGAAATTCGAAATTATTGAAAATTAAATAACCCTTCTTTTAGCCCAATAAAACATAATTGCACCTCCTGTTTTAGATCTTGATCTGAGCAATTTATAGAATTCAAATAACCATACATGGTTTACGCAATTCATTTGTCATTAGGGGATACAAGTATGTCGTCTGCAACTCCTCCCAAACCAATAATGGGAATTTGATGAAACTTTCAGAGAGTCTTTATCACATGATGCCACTCGGCACCTTTTGCTAAGATTTTGATCTGACCATTTCTTTACCAACCACGACGTGAGCGAAGCGAACGATGGTTGGAACTTGTAAACACTCTTCGTCCTGAAGGCACGACCGTATCACTAAACAGAAAACTAGTCTGTATTTTGTATTTTCGAACACGAGATCAAACGAGACAACACGTGATCACGCGAGACAGGCAGTTTCGTATGTGTAAATTAATGATTATAGAAGTTAAAATGTCGTGCCGAAGGCACGAATAATATGAATAAATTGATACAACTGTCGTGCCGAAGGCACGATCACTTCCAACATAAATAAAGAATAATTAACAGAGAAAGTGTGGTTCTCCATGACAACGCGTTCGTCATTTGGCAAACATCTCATTTCCCCCAAGTATCTGAGTATAATGACGTGCCGAAGGTACCAACACTAGGATAAGGATAAAACTGTTGAGATTAATAGCACACAATGGATAGTGTTGAAGTGCCGAAGGCACTTAATGAGCCTATGGCAACGCACCCCATCAAGTATCATGACATGAATGAAAACGGCGAGCACGGCTGTCATGACAGCGTAAATAAAGATGGCGGTAAATTGTTGACAAATGTTCATGCAATCATTTATCAAAAATATGCCCATGTAACAACTCCAGTAAACTCACCGACGATGAAACTGCTATGAATGATATATGTCTTACCTTGAATTTTGATATTCCTTTTCCTCGCCTTAGACCAAGGCTATTTGATAGCCTACTGGCGTGAATATTTGACCGAAAACTTTCAAAATGAATTGTCATTACGAATGCTCAAATTAATTTGAAAATGGTCAATCTTCAAATGAGAACAACCAAGCGTCTGCAACACGCCGGAAATATATGTACTTCAAGGGCCGACAAC
Source organism: Modiolus philippinarum (assembly GCA_002080025.1). NCBI lineage: Eukaryota > Metazoa > Mollusca > Bivalvia > Mytilida > Modiolidae > Modiolus > Modiolus philippinarum. Next base: position 283,750 of record MJUU01033517.1, on the reverse strand, counting down.
TACAGAAGTGTCCTTGAGATTGCAATGCATTCAGAGATAGCATAAACTGTTGAAATGTATATTTTTGGATCGTTAATTATAAAATAATTGAATTTGAATAATACTATGAATAATATTTACAATGAATTGGAGAGTATATTTAGGGAACTTGAGCGCACCTGTCAAGTCTCACAATTAATTCGCTAATTTTTGATACAATGATGACCAATGATGTGAAAACATAAATACTGCTTTATGTTTTTATTGAAGAACTTCAAGTTTCACATGTCTCAAATTAACCCCCCCCTCGCAGCTTTGCTGCAATTTTCTTGTTTTTCCGGGGGTCGAAAGCCAAGCATGCACTTTACCATACTATTTTTTGAGGGGGTACTGGTATGCTTTCTGCGACTCCTCCTACACCAATAAATGAAATTCAATGAAACTTTCAGATAAACTTACTTGCATGATGCTATAGTTAACTTTCTATTTTAGATTTTGATTTGACCAATTTTGAGGGTTTCCAACAGCCATACAAAGACTTTGCAATTCTTTTTCATAAGGGGTATCGGTAGGCTTTCCACATCTTCGCCGAAACAAATGAAAATAATTTAATGAAACGTTCAGAGAATCTTTATCAAATGATGGCATAGCGTACTTTCTTTTTTAGACCTCGATTGCTCAATTTTTGAGGTGTCACATTGCCAATCATAATCTATACAATACATTATCTGAAGGGGATAATGATATACTATCCACAACCCCTCCTAAACTAATGGATGGATTAAATAAAACTCTTAAAGAACATTTTACACATGATTCCTCCGTGACCCTCCTGCTTTACACTTTGATTTTACCATTTTGGGGGTTTAACATATCAAAAATTGACTTTGCTTTTTCAAGTATCCCATGTGGGGCGGGGGTATCATTTAGGTGAGCTATTGTCACATTATTTCTGGTTTCAAATTGCTGACAATTACTTCTGTGTATATGTTTTGAGTTATTTATGTCCCTTTTATATTATTTGTTCACAAAATTTTTGATAAAATGGTTTCTAAAAAAATGACTCTCATTGGTTGTTTGAACAAGGTATTTTCATTGGACTAAATTTTTGTCACAAATGCCAGTATTCATATTTCAAATCTTCCAAAAATTTATAAATACTCACTAAATGAATGTAAATTACTTATTTTTGTTATATTACTTATTTTTGACAATAGATTTTGCCTTGAAATCCCTAAAAGTGAAAATTTTCCTCATTTAAGAAAAGGGACGTAATTCACATTGCGAAGGGGTTATTGTTCTTGATATTTGCTTTAATTTCTATCATAAAACACCCGAGAGACAAAATCAATGATAATAAAAGCAACCATTTGAGGTGAGATATGCCTTGAAACGTTTGAAATATACAAAAAAGTAAATTTTGAAAAGTTGACCTTTGACCTTTGATTCTAAACATTTGCACCATATTTCACGTTTACGACCAGTCAAAACCAAAGCGTCATATCATTTCCTTCAATATTAGGTATAATTTAGCCGTGTGTCATGCTGGCTCATTACACTTCGAAAATAAGCTAGATATTCACGACAGGTTGCTGCACTACACAGAAAAGAAACTTAAACCTGTGGGTAAAGCTAATACTATCCCGATTTATACCGTGATCAGTGAAGCATGAAGTTGGTTGCAAGGGTAAATTTTGTTGTTTTTCTCTAATTATACCGGCCTATTATGTTTTAATATAAAGTTTAATTATAACAGCATACATCCTTCACAATACTTAAATCTGTAGGTAAACAAAACTCTGGACGAGACGGACAAGCATACGAGCTAACGGACAGACCCGAACAATATTTGCCCTCTACTTTCGTAGCCGAGGCATGAAAATTAATCAAAGCTAAGTTTTTGTGGAAAAATAATTTATTGGTCATCATTAGTACGTTGTAAGGTCCTATTAATTAAAGCTTAGGCGATATGATCCCTTAAAAAGAGTAAAACGGTATCTGTTTTTTCTACTGCCTTCTGTTGCAAGCTGACCTTAATAGATTCTTATAATCAATATCTTATTTTCCAGTACCCATCGATAATGTTTATTAATGAAATAATTTATCATGTCTATAATATAGTTGTATGCTGCAATGTGTCACAAAAACAATTGATCTTATGTCCTTGTTCTGAATAAAGTAAGACATGAAGATTCTTTCAACATCTTGTTAGAAAGTTTGTGAACTGAAGTGAAAAAGACAAGCTCATGACTGCTACATGTGATTAACTAAAAAAGAAATTTGCAATCAAAATTTTGTTTTAATTCGCCGTTTTAGAAACTAAAGCATTGTGGGTAGAGCGTACACCAAAACACGTTGATTGGTCAAGAACGCAAATAACGTAACGTCATTGTTCGAAATTCGATTGTTGGTACACCAAAATTTCAAATACAATCACAGTACCCACAATTCCTTAGTTTCTGGAACGGCGAATTGGCCAACTACGGATAAATAAATCAGAGCTTGTGGTAAACGTCTTAAAAAGGCAATTTCTCAACAGACCTTCACTTATACCACAAGCGCCAGAGATCAACATTTATCACCCTGTTTAAAACTTGGGATACATTAATATTCAGAGAATACTGTGAATATTGCAAATGGAGACGTTTCGTAATGATGCAACGTCAAATTACATGGTGAGCCAACATTAAGCCATTAACAGATAGGTTCATAATTTTCATAGTGTACGATACAGCTATAGTTGGAACGATGAAGACCTCCCTTGGTTCTCAGTTTGACTACAGCTTTCTGAAGATTTCGAATATCGTCTCCTAATTAGGCGATTCTAAGTGTTCCTCGAGGTATAAGATAATTCCAATGTAACGAATAATTTTTTATGCGATCCCGTGTCTAGCAGTATAAGTATTGCGGTTGCATATACTCCTTTGAATAAAAAAGATAGGGCTTGCTTTCAGTAGTGCATTATTTTTTTTGTCCGTCAAATTACAAAAACAGGAAAACAGCAAACACCTACAATGGCCAGGAACTACAATCACATGCCACAATCCACAAGCAAACCACATCAGAAAAACAATAATGATTTCGGAAGTGTACATATTTGCAAAAGGCGTCGTTTCTTCCTCGTTACTTACTTACTTAATCCTCTTCGTGCTTAGATGCACATAAGGCCATCCTCGTTAGTAACTGTTTTATTATATATTATGGTTGATCGTGTGTTCAGTTACAAGAAATACACGGTTTTATGTTGCTTTTCTTTGATGAATATTTGAATTTAGGTTGGATAAATCTCGTGCTCATCTTGCAAGATTTAGACGAAGTTGTCTATACGAATGATGCCGTTGGTTTATAATTATCAACATGTATAATTACTTTAATGTGCTGTCAATATAAATGTTTTTAGCAAAAGCCTCTCGTAGTGACCGTATGACCATTTTTTTCACGATTACAGATTACAGGTTTTAAGGAATCCATTGCTCCTTAATTTTCCCTCGAATACAAGTCATTTTAAAATCGAAGTCTACCTTTCTACTGATTTTTTCAACTTTCAGATGTTTAGCATTGGTCTGCAATAGTTTCCTCACCGTTCATTGAAGATCTTATGGTGGCTTCGAGTTGTTATTACTCCCCTTTGGGTTGTTGTCTCTTTGATACATTCCCTGTTTCCCTTCTTTTTTTCCTATTGGTAATTATTGTATTTTACTATCTTATAAAAATTCAGTAAGTGCTGTTACCACATTGCACAATAAACAGACTGGATAACAGACAACTTGCTAAAATTGGCAAAACTTTTAACACGACGAAAGAGCATTAGAAATCAACTATTCTTACCGTTCAGTGATGGCAGTAATGTCAAAACTTTGCTTACATAAAATTCCAAACAGTTTCTTTTTACATTAACTTGACGAGTATAATATGAATAGCTTATATAACGGGGGATCCTTGAAATATGCTGCATGTTAACCCATTATCTAGCCGCCTCTAAAACACTTTCAATTAATATCTACCCAACAATTTAGCCTTTGTTATAAAATAATTTCATGCTCCGAACAAGATACCACCCTTAGTAAGCTGGGTAATGTTAAGGTACAGGTAAATGTTCAAATATCAAAACCGAACTAAACATTACTCTGAACAGGGACAAGACACTTAAAACACAAATTTTTTTACATTATTTAACCGGACTAAACCAAAAGTACGCGAATTCAGTTTTCCTTAACCGTTCGCCAAGAAGTCTGCTATCTAGAATGGATACATGTAAAACTTTCCAAAAACAATTTCCGTTGAAAAACTACTAATAATATTGACATATGATACACAACTGAGATTTCATTTTCACAGCAACATAGAAATTTTCTAATGATGTTCCGTGTATGGTAATATAATTATAAATCAATTGCAAAATATAGATACCCTTGATAAAAATTTATAATGGCATTGGACTTTCGTATAAGTTATCCAAACAGAGTTCCCCGTTTCTGCTATGTTAATTACCGTGAAATCCAAACAATTCAAATACTACCGGGAAATAACATCATATTTATATCAAATTAATCACATATATTTCATGCTTGAAGTAATAAATACTTTTTATATGATTACTAACTTAAATAATGTATATATTTACTGTCATGTACGCAAGTGAATTTTATCAACAAATCTAAATTTCATTTATCTAATACTAAAATTCCTATTTATGAGAAACCTCAGTCGGTTGTCTCCCTTTACCAAGTTAGTTATATATGGTCAAGGTAGAAATTATTTTAATTTCAATACCAAACAACGGCATTAGAATACCGAAGGAACAAAGGAGTGAAATCTACAAAAATCGAAGTCCAAAGTGGCTATTGATGTGCTTATTACAAAATAACAGTACATTATTTGAATGTTCAGGTGTGTCAGTCGTAGATTTGACGGTAAAAATGCAGTTTACAGGCGATGCGTAGCGGAGCCTGTAAACGGATAATTTTTTTTGGATAAATTTCCAAATGAATACCGAAGAAACAGCCAAAAATCGTATATCGAGAATGCATGGCAATATAAAGATTACCTACAGACAGAACGTAAATGACGAAGACGTAACAAACAGTACATAAAACAAACGCCACTAAAAATAAGGCACTAACAGTGTGAACCCCTTAAAAACAGGAGTGTCATCAGGTACTCCGGCAGGGTAAGCATGACCTGCTACACATGTGACACCCGTCATACTGCGAGTGAAAAGTCCGGTGTAATGTAAAATTCGGTAAGTGTCAATCCAGTAATATTTCGGGGTCTTTTGAAATATGTCCATCTTCATTTGTGATACAGACACATTGTAACGATCAGTCAATTCGTGATGAAGAGTGATAATAGTAACAGTGGTTGAACATAACCCTGGCTAAGTAACTTCTGAGATAGTAATTATGCTCTGTTGACAAAATCGACATACAAATTACATGCACGACAGTAGCAAATGAGCTGTGAAATGTAGACTCCATATGCTGGAGTCTACGGTATATTACTACTCAAAAATGGGAAGTTCACAATTGGAAAGTAAAAATCATCACGTTTGTCATAAAGTTTGAATTTTAACTGACCCGATTTGTCGATATAAAGGTCCAGGTATGATGCTGATGTTGGTGTATCAGTTGTTTCTTTAATGTCCAGTTCATTGGGGTAGATGAGATGTAGATAATCCTTAAATGGAGGATTGTTTAAAGATAAAACATCATCTATGTAACGGAAACTGAAATTAAGGGACCTGGCTAGATTTTTCTCTTTCTTCTGGACAAGCTCTTCGTATGAATCTTGCTTCATACGAATATAAAAACAAATCTGCCATAAGTGGCGCAATTAGTCCCCATTGGTATTCCGAGTGTCTGTTGGAAAACGTGTCCTCCAAATTCGACAAATATATTGTCAATCAAAACTTCCAGCATGGCAATCACATCCTCCTCAGTATAATTGATAATAATATTGACTGTCGAATCAAGATTGACGCCCCTGGATATTCAAATAATGTACTGTTATTGCAATTTGAATGCAATTTTACAATTCCGTGTCTTATTTACATTCAAAATAGTTGTAAGAGGACAAGGAACCAGAATAGACAGGGAACCTGTTTTGTCCGAGGCATGTACATAGTGCAATTGACGGTCCGTTTTGACCAATCTAATGATATGTTACATAAATGTTGCATTTGAATTAAAGTTATCTCCACTTTGATCATATATAACAAACTTGGTACAGGGAGATAAGTGACCAGTGTTTCTCATTACAATATATACAATTTTAAAAGAACTGTTTATAATATGGAATTATAAAAAAGAAAGGACAGCAAGAAAAATAGTTACTACATATAATTACTGAAAATTTCTATCACAGACCAAAATTCTCAAGGGAATTCTACAACAAAGCCACAACTAAAAGACAAAATACAAAATCACATCCAAACTTTTACATCAAGGTTACAGATTTCATAAATAAAATACTTTTAAGAAGGTTTATAAAAGAAATAGACATTTGATGGCTAAATATGATGTGCCTCGCAAACAGCTAGTTACAAAGGCATTTCAGATCTTCTATTTTATGGAAATGTTGTTAAAAAATGTAAGAAGTAACTAAAAACCGAAGTTACTGTTAATTTTGATTCTGCATATGCGCATTTCGACAAATTATGTCTCATCAATGCAAATAAAATCTAAACCTTTGGAAGACCATAAAGTCAAAGATGTTTAAATACTGATAGACAACAAATTATCAAATATGATCTAAATAGAAAGCCAAAATCAGCTAAGGACAGAGCATTGCATGAGGGAGATACTCCTTAGTTTCAACAAAATTTACAAAAATTAGATATTGTAAGGTTCCAAATATAATCGGCTTTCGGGTCAGCACCGAAGTACTGACTACTGGGCTGGTGAATACCCTCGGGGACTAACAGTCCACCAGCAGTGGCATCGACCCAGTGGTAACAAATGACTAAATACCGAAGTTACTGTGAATTTTGATTATGCATATGCGCATTTCGACAACTAAGAAACTGATAGAAAATCCAGAAAACTGGGACGTAACTTACATTCCTTAAGTACAGTATCGATGGGATATTCTACAAAACTCGATAAACTGGCTTTGGAATGAAGAACAACAATAAAAGCGTTGTTCCTTTGCTTGTTTTTACCATGTATTTGTAGAGACCTTGTCTCATGTGCATTTACTCCATATCCTTTCCTTCATCATTGGAAGTCAGTTACCTGAAGATTTTACACATATACTGGCCTCTCACAGATATTGCCGATGTCTACTTAAATACATGAAGACTATTTACTAAACCCTACAGGAAGTTTTGACTTTGATTTTGTTCCGAAGTGCGATAGTGATTTTCCAACAGACTAGGTTCCTTGGGCCAACCGGCAGTCTAGCGGCGCGCACTCTTTGGTCCATCTTTCTATAAATTTCGTTTTGTCATATTCTTTTTCAAAATAGTGGTCATAGAGTTAGTAGTTTTTATGTATTGGGGTTTATTCGTATATTTATTATACTATACGGAAATGGGATAGAGATAGGGGAGGTTTGGGCACCCATAAACCGATTTAATCCTACCGCTAGCTCTTGCTAGCGCCGGTACCAAGTCGGGCTATCCAGAGTTCCTATCGTTATTTATGGTTGTCTCTTGTCTGTAATTTGTGTTTTTCAACTGCATTTCGCTTGTGACTTTTGGCATGTGATTGTAGTTTTCGGCCATTGTAGGTGTTCACTGTTATCCTTTGTTTGTATTTAGACTTACTGAGTACACTTGTATTGAGCAAAATAATAGCTTTAAGAACTTTGACTTATGGCTCTTACAGAGTTAAATATATAAGAGCTATAATACTACTAATAGCATCAAATATTTCGATTCGTTTCTTGGAAAATAAGTCCAATTACAGTATATACTGAATATCCATAGACAATTTTAGAACTGTTTTATAATATGGAATTATTAAAAAGAGAGGACAACAAGAAAAATAATTACTACATATAATTACTGAAAATTTGCATTCAATGTATCAGGAATCAAGGAGTAACAGTGCATTGATCAATAGTAAAATAAAGGATTACTTATCACATCTACTATTAATAATGAAGTAAATTTAAAAGTAATGCAATATTAGAAAAAATACACATACAACGTGGTCAACATTGACAAGGGGAGGTGTATCCTGACATGTTGCAGGTACGGGGACGTCAGACTGTTACAGATCGAGGTTATTTGTAATCCAAATAATAATTATTTTACGAAAGGATATGGAGTAAATGAACAGGAGACGATAACACAATAAGCCTTCTTGATGTGTATCTCCCTCATGCACAGCCCTGTCCTTGCCTGATTTTGTCTTTTCATCTAGATCTTTTTTGGTTATTTGTTCTCTATCAGATTCTAGAAAGTAGTGCTTTTCTAAATATTTTGGCCTGATCTGCGCTGAAGTAACGTAAGTTGTCGAAATCGTCATATGCGGATCAAAATTTACAGTAACTTAGATATGTAAATTGCAAATGGAAATCGAAATGATTCACAATGCAGTGGTTGCTTTTGGCAATAACAAGCAATCTATCCCTCTAACAAAATACTTTCACCCTACCATACAGAAATATGACCCAACATTACGGAATATATTGAAAGTAAATTAAAAAGAAAAGACCATACTACAATGACTAAACCTTTTATGCAGGACATCGTCAGTAACAATCAGACGCCAGGAATAAATATCTCTTTCAGTGGGGAAATCTCTGTAGATTTTTCTCTAGGGCTTGTAGCAGATAAGGTTGTGTTAAAGCCATGAATTAGGAATGACTTATGTATATAACTACTACACACAGCACCTAAACACTGTGGACCTTTATAACCTTTATCACATCAAGAAGATCTCGGAAAACATATTAAATTCTGTCTCACTTCCTATAGATAATGGATTTTGCATTCTGTTGGCTACATTGCTAAATAGAAAAACAAGGAAAATTCGAATGTAAACAACGATATTTACCTGGTTTTAATCGTAACAGTGTCGTTTTTCAGTTATGTATGGTCACTCTTGATCTTCATGCAAAACTTCAGAGATATTGGTTTACAAATAAAGGAGAAATTGTAAAATTTCCATTATCTAAAGGTAGTGAAACAGTCTTTAGATGCTTACATTTAAACTGAGCATTCAAAAGCATTTAAAATTCATTGCAACCTTTTTCGTTTAGTATGAAATAGAGCTAAATGTTTATAAGATACAGTATAAAACTGTACTTGGATATGTGCTTAGATATGGTGTACTTGTACGTGAGATAATATCTCATGTTTACGCTTTGTTCAAGTAGTATTATCTAAATTCATGTAAATTCTAAAACCGAAGGCTTAACTCCCTCCATCGTAGTTTTGTCCTTAGCTATATTTGATATTACTGATTATTCGGATTTCGTTTGGTTTTATGCATTTTAAACATTTATTGAAATTATGGATTTCCTTTGATTGGGTTCTAGTGCTGCTGATGAGGAATAAATTTCCGAAATGGCCATACAGCTCATTTAAATTATCGCAGTTGGAGTTAAGATATGTGTCATGGTCTCATGTTCATTTACTCCATATCCTTTCGTAAAATAATTGGAACATTTTTGTCCGTTTAGTCGGCCATTTTATTTACGAAATACCCGTCTGTTTCAAGTCGTGAATATGACGGTTGTCCTAAATTGTTCAGTCTGTGCTTGGGTATGTGCACCTTAGGGTTTGTCTTTTATGCAAGAAACTCCCCTTTCATGTCACCCTCGAACATGTTTTGTTCTTTTGTTTGGTTATTGTTTCATCGACATTTAACGAATATCTTTTTATATTTATATCTTTATAAAGACAATATGCATTTCTATGGAAACGTTTAATAGATATATGAACATCCTCTCTCTGTTAATGTTTCTCTTGCTATAAATGTCTTGTCATTTTCTATCTTATTACATCTTGTAGCCGGATTATGATGCCGTAAAGATTCCTTATAACTTGTTCCTTTTGTATACGTCTGGCGTTGATTAATGCTGATACCGGATATTGTTTACAGAATGATGAATGTATCATGAATAGTTAATCTAATAACGTTCATTTCTTATTTGATTTCATTCTATTAGCTTATATATAGTCATACACATGAAAAATGGCCATGTGATTAAATGTATATAAGAAAAATATTACATTAAGAGAAAACCGGAGCAATGCTTCTCATTTTTCATCATTGAAAGCGTTGTTTCAATGCTTTACACCATTTTTGCACATGATAGAGGGACTTCGTTTCATGTGCATTTACTCCCTATCTTTCTGTGTTAACCGTAAAACCATGATAGACGCAGAAAGTGGTGTAATGTGAAATGGAAATAATGGTAGATTGTCTAATAAATCGTAGCGATTGGACCAAGGATGTTTAATGGAGAGATGAATAACAAATCCACCCCAACTGAAAAAATGTCAAAAGTTTTACATTTAAAAGTACACAAAGTTTTATAGTTCGTATGACTATCAGTTTGATTTACACCATTGATGTTGTTTAATGTTTTTTTTAAAGAAATGCTAAATACGATTTGTGTCAAAATAATTTGATTTGTTTGATGATATTCATTCTTACCATTCTCTGAATATTCAAAAATTATAGAATGTTTAACAAATATGCTGATTTTGCACTTTATGCTGGCATACGAGTATCAATCCAAAGGTGTACATGCTGGATATCGACCCGTGACCCTGCAGACCAGTCATTAATTTTGCTTCCTTCTTGGCAGACGGGCGGCAAATAAGAATTTTAAATCACTGGTTTGAAAAATCTGCTGATTGAATTCACAATCATCTACACTCGAGACAAGCATGCATGCAAACAACACCTGAAAAATGAATATGTCTAAAGTTAGTCGGAAACAAGTAAAATCCAATAATTTAGATGAAACAATTCAATGCTAAATCTAGGTAAATGTAAAATCGTCAGTCGGAAGTTGCGAGATAGATACATTATATTTTCAACAAACTCGTGATAGCGACCATAGAATTTAGTGTGTGTCAGCCTCTCCGCCTCATATTTTTGGAGGAGTAGTTTTTATATTACTAATTAATATCTTTTTGCGAAGTCCAAGTATTTGGAAGAAGTTATAGCATATCGCTTTAACTGAGATAAATATACGTCATAGCAGAGACAGAAGAGATGAAACCAAGGACTGAGAAATCAATGACAGGCAAATCGAAATCCTTCACGTTTGTCATAAATACTAGTCTTTGTCAAATTGGAGAAACGGGTATTAACAGGCCTCATGGTGACTACAAGATTGCTTGGTTTTGGCAGATTTGTAGATACTTTATCTCGTACATGTATTTACTCCATATCCTTTCAGCGTTTATAAATATGAAGCCCACTATTTAGTTTCAATTGTGTCTCTAATTTCAAGTTGACTGGGATATACTAGTATGGAATATACGTTGTAAGTATTCATTGAAATTAGAATTTCAATGATGGATCTTTTAGATTTTCATGATATTTGATTTATTAATAACCAACATCTGATTGACAGTACCTTTAGAAATAGCAATAGCATCTTAAAAATATTTTGGAGTACTTTTACCGGTTGTGGTAATCTGAGAGGACGCCGTGAAAATGACTATGTGACAGGATAATTTTAGAAATCCATTATAGATTTTATTCATCCTTAATTAAAATTCGAAAATACAAATAAGGGTAACCTTTGAAATAAGAGAGAAAAATTGTTAAACATTAATTTCTCTAGTGATATCTATACTCTTGGTCTTAAATATGGAAAAATTTTTGCTGAAAATGCCTGAGATTTTTAAGGGCTGTTTGTTTTTAAAAATTAAATTATTCTTAAAAATCTTGTACACTGTAGGCATCGATAATTGCATTTTTGGAAATATTTGTACATCCAATATTTGATTTAGAAAATGTCCCATTTTCACCAAAAAGTGGTTTTCAAAACGGGGTTAATGAGTAGTCTGACATATTCGTTAAATCAGAGACTTTCGTACTTCACAGTTAGAAAGTAATGTTTAAAGCAAAATATTATACTTTTATCTACACACTTTCGTGCATAATGCTTTCAAACTTCAAGTTATGGCTCAGAAAATACGAATATTCAATATTTATGACCAAGAGCGTATTGCCAAGTGATCTTCCTTGCGTTATCTCTGTTTTTCCTTAAATACAGCAACACACCTATAGTTCATCTTTGTTAATGGTTAAAGGGATAAGGAACTATAATCTAAAATACTTGGGGTATTTCATTACACGTCATACATTTTGTACATTGTACTTATTTTGTAAACTTTCTAAATCTGAGAAACCTAAATGAGCAAATTTTGTACAAAAATGACTGAATAAAACCACGGAGACGCCTTTAACTCACAAAAAGGGTGGATAAAAGTACAAAACAGTTACAAGTATAATTCTAGTATATTTAACTATGGATTATCGTTGCATATTAGCGATAATTAAATAGTTACTTTTAATTTATTATAATAACATCAACTCATATCTTTCTATCGATACGTCTTGTCAGGTAAAGTATCTATATGATTTATGTTTAAATATATAAAGGTGTTTTATCACTGGGTTCGTTAAGTTAGTTTAACCTATGAGTTTTCACTCGCCAGGATATAATGAGTTGCGCCTTCTATCCTTCGGTATGAAATATTCAAAGTACTGTATATGCAAAGGTTCCAGATCATTATCTATAAAGTGTAACAGAAAACTGACAAGAATCTTCGACAGTGAAAGGACAGTCATTAAAATATCCTCCTACAAAAAAAAAATGACATAAGCAACAGACTGTCACGCACCGACTAAAGGCTGAAAAATGACACAAAGTTACTGAAGAACATCATTACCTCAAGTGGAAGTTTGGAGGCCAAAAAACAAAACGGTTTAACCCATTATTTCTTTTGAAATGCCAATACCAAGTCAGGACCATGGCAGTCTTAAATTTTTCCGTTGGTTTTCCACCCGCTTTATTCTTCTGTCTCCTGAACATTGTTTCTTGACAATTAGCTGTCCCAAAGAATGGTAAACAATAGAACATTATCCAATGACCGAAGAACCAAATATGATAGAAAACTACAACAAAACATCATTTAGAGACCAAAGAACCCAAACAATGTAAGAATATTGCTATAAAACATTAATGTAGAAAAGATAACGGGCAACACTTATAATGGCCGAAAATTACAATCATGTGCCACAATCTACCCGGGATTTGAACAAGAAAAACTATAAAATGACAAAAGACAAACATAGATGTAACGATATAAACTCGAGATAGTCGGACTTAGTACCGGCACTAGTAAGATCTAGCAGTAGTATTAAATCAGTGAGAGGCCAGTATACCTATAAAATCTTCAGGTCATTGGACCCCAAAGCCAGTTTAATGGAATCATGAAAAATATCCTGTCAATATCCCCAATCACGGTAAGACTATCAATCATCCCAAAATACACATTATCAGCAACAACAAAAAGAAATTTAACAATTGGAATTCATGAACACCGGTTATAAATATTTCTAGTACAAGGGTTGAAACGCGTTTAAAGGTTTCCAATCATTCACAATCCCACTTCCGTTCACGTATAAATCAATACAATTTAACAATCGATTGCCAGAACATTAAAAGGGGGACAAAATGCTTTACAGATAGAAAAGACCAAAAAGCGGTCGCTATGCAAATGCGATCTACGCTAATTAGTGAAACGATAGTCGAAAGGTTTTGGCTAAGATTTTTTGTGGATATCAGTGTCAGTAAGAGGCCATTGCATGGATTAGTTGCGTCTTCAAATACATATATTCCTCAGGGAATGGATGCGTATTGGAAAGTAAAATTGTAAAAAGTATTTACATTTTGACCTCTATGGCTCGGGTTTCAATGAAGCAAAGATCACTTTATTTTTCCCATTTGACCGATTCGGACTAAAATTTACAGAAAAGACAAATTCCCGAATACTACATGACATACACTAAAGGTCGTCGCCCAGATGATAAATACTTTATGAACTATCGGGCTTTCATCTGCAAAACATCATGTTATAGTCAAGTAATCGTTAATCAGTAGATATATCAATGATTTTTAGATAGCAGTGTCAATATAGTTGGGGCTTCGAAGAAGTATAGAATGGGATATGGAGAGGGATTTAATTATTCTAGTTGGTATTTGGAGAGTTAGTTTGGTTCTATTGTCAAGACTTGATCAAGAAAACAAAGATTAAATTGAATATTGGTCAAAGGAAGAGGAGATAAAATCTACCAACAAAAATTTAAGACTGAAATATATATGCTACATCAAAGAAAAAGGAATGCACTTACACCAACTTCATATCGTCGTCCTTATTCTGATAATCCTTACTATCACTTTAAACTTCTCTGTTTCGATCCATTTTATTTATTATCTTAACCATTTCATATATTATTCGCTACTTACGTGTCTATAATATACATTTTTTTTCTCAATATAGCGATTTATTTCACATTTCGTTGTCATTAGCGTACCGAAACTGCTCGATACTAAAAAATGTCCAGTCTTCATAAAGGAATTGAGAAGCATTTTTTATCAGTCTGTTAAAAATCGAATTTAATTCCATGTGCGGGATGCCGTCTACCTGAGTGGGAGCTGAATACTGATGATACTCTCGGTGTTGTTTATTTTTTTTACTATCAGCTTTTTTTAGATTGAGTGATTGATTGTTTCTTTTAACACATTCTTTTCGTAGTGTTGTTTTTCCATCAAAAGCTTTTGCTCCTTCTATTTAGGAGATAGTTGTATATTTCTGAAGATTTGGGGGTATCAATTTGGATTTGATGGTCGAAAATGAATTTATTGGCAACGCGTTTGCTGATAAGTTGCAAACATTGTCAATCTGTTTTACAATTATTTTCAATTTCACCGACGGGATACAGTCCCTTTGTATGATTTATTTTGCACTGCTTAATTGATATACAACATTGATATACACATTGATATGCACATTGATATACTCATTGATATACACGTTGATATGCACATTGATATACAACAGCAACCACCATATCAAGGAGTTACACTTATGCTAAGGGACATAACTCTAAAAAATCATTAATATTTTCTAAGCTTCTAAGTGACCTAGATGATTTTGATTCTTTTTCAGATCAATGCTTAAAAATCATAAACGAAACAGCTTGATTCAAACCTCTTACTGATTAAAAGAGTTTTCACCCTTAACTTAAGTGATTGTTGTGTCTTTGTATTGACCCCGACATGACACCTTGGCTTGACCAACTTGAATTTTTGATATTTCGATCTTAAATATGTTGACTGTCAGTTTCGTGAAACAACGGCAGAAGAATACCAAAGTATTGATGACATCTTTGTTTTTTCGTCCTATTTACGAGTTATAAATTCTTTGGTTATTGTATAATTTATGTATAACATAAGACAATACTGCACAATTAAACATGTTAAATGGCAGGTGAAATATACAGTAACTTCGGTATTTAGTCATTCATATACCAGTAGATTACCTGATGTTGGTTGAAAAAATAGAGAAAAGACAAGTTGCAGGATACAGAAGAACTACGTATAGTCTCTTTGCACTGTTGTGTCTTTGTATTGACCCCGACATGACACCTTGGCTTGACCAACTTGAATTTTTGATATTTCCCAATGTAATAAATCAGTAGCATTCTTAGAAAATTTTACAACCAGTGCACTTTTATGAATGTAAGATATATTGATTAGTCTGTAGACAAGAAAATGCAAACTTAGCAGTTCTCTAAAGAATATATTTACATTACGAGTACATTATACTTTTAGTCATCATTTTTCAGAAAAGTCCGTATGGATTAATCATTTATTTATGAAGAAGTTTTGAAAAATTAACCATTCCCTTTTTGAATGAATACCTCAATCCAATCATCAACAAAATATCAAATTAAGGACACAATATACACATTTTGACAATTAAAGTCTCGAATGTGTGTTGTGTGATATGGTAACCTAAAATACAAGGTTGGCAAAATACTGGCATTATGAGTATTTTTCATGCCGCTGGTAAGTACTGGTAAATACTGGCATTTACTGGTCATTTGAATTGACCACCCTGGAATTTATACAATAAAACTGTACCTAGCATGGTTTGAAGAAAACTAAATATACTGGGAAACTCCTCTATTGATATACTGTTATAAAGCCCTTAAATTATCACTGTGTAGATTTTTAAAACAATGTCTTATGAATGTAAATTGGGCAAAAACTGGTCAATTGACTAGAGTGGAATTTATATCCTGTTCTGTACTTGCGGGAGTACTTATCAGGTGGCTTATGGCTACCACTAAATAGGTGTGTTTGCTTTTTTCCCTCTTAAATTCTTTTTTTTTAATTGTTATTATTTTCTTACATTTTTGTACTTTTTTTGTTATATTCAGACTTTTTTAATGTCTCTCAGAGTTGAAGTCAATAGTGATACTTTAAGTCAAGCCATGCACAGAATACCTCAATGGTGAAAGAAAGGATATGGAGTAAATGCACATGAGACAAATTCTCTACAAAAAGATGGTAAAATAAGCAAAGGAACAACGCTTTTATTGTTGTTATTCATCTTAAATTCACCATGAGGCCTTCAACAAGTATACTTTCACTGTACAATTTATTTTGTTTTCATGTAGTTCTTAAACATTTCTATGGAACAGAAACCATTTACAACATTTTATTACTTCCGGTTCACCATTACTTCCAACCTTTGACAGTATAAAAAAATGTATTCTTGAATAAACTTGCCCTTGAAATTTTGTTGTTTTAGCCATTAAGACCCTAATAAAGTTGTCACTGATCTAGAGCCAGGTGCATTATCATGATTATTACCTGTAATTTTACCTATATTTACGAATTAACTTACTAATTGTCAGACAATTGACCTTCTTTTTTAGTTTACCTACAGTTGGGTGCAGTCATAACCTCTCATCCAAGTTAACTCCAAGTTAATTTAGAAACAAGTCTAAGTTAATTTAAAGTTAACTTAGAGCAGACGTAGAACAGTTCTAGAAACTGTAATAAAAACGGTCATTTTCTAAGTTAACTTAGAACAGTTCTAAAAGCAGTCATTAAATAGAGCAGTTCTTAAAGTGATCATAAGACAGGGCAGTTCTAAAAGTGGGCATGAAAATGGACATTTTCTAAGTTAACTTAGAACAGTTCTAAAAGCAGTCATACGGAAGAGCAGTTCTAAAAGTGATCATACGACATTGCCGTCCTAAAAGTGTATAATGTAGAGTGTTACTATAAGGGTCACAAGTTCATCTTTCAGATAATATGCATGTGATATATGACGCCTACATTTGTATAAAAGTGTATAGACTTTCTCCCAACCTAAGACAAAGAATTGTCAATCTTCGAAATCGTGGGATTAGTTTTTTGATATTAAAAGGATATTTCAAGATTCGGAGGGAGTAAGAGTGTCTCGGTACGCAATTGCAAAGTTTTACGCAAGTTATAGACGTTCTGGGTCTCGTTTTGATCAATCAAAAGCAAGACGTGGTAGTAAAAGTACTGACAGACAATTAAATTACATAGATCAGGGGATTTACGAAGATCGTGAAATTTCGGCAGAACTTGCCAGACTTTTATATGAAAGTTTCGGTAACAATATAAGTGTAATAACCGTGAAAAGAGCACGTAAAAACTACATAAGAAGCACACTCAGATGCAATATTGTCAAATTGTACGTGACCAGAATAAACCGAAAAAACTTGCCATCGCTTTTAGGTGTTTAGCAGACAATGGACAATTTGACGATGTGATTTTCACCGACGAAACTACAGTGAAATACATGTTGAAAATGAAAAATACGGACACGGCCGACAGCAACGTTTGCAAATTCCGGGTCAAATATATCATTTATATTTTTATTATTACTAATTTTATCTTCATTATTGACCATAGATCAAAACAATTCTTTGACGATAACTGCTTTAAGAACATGTTATGACTGATTTTAGAACGACTGATCTTAGAACAACTCCTGACCATGACTGCTTTTAGAACAGGTTATGAACGTATTCAGAAGAGTTCTACTCGATGAGTTCTTGACAATGACTCCTTTTAGAACAGTTCCTGGAAATGACTGCTTTTAGAACACTTTTCTAGAGTAGCTCTAGAACAGTTCTAAGTTAACTTAAAGCAGTCATTAAAACAGTTCTAAATTTACTTTGTGAGAGGTTATGACTGCACCCAACTGTAGTTAGACAAAAGATAAGATAAGCACAAAGATAAGAAATATATTTCTATATATTTTTTTTTCAAAATTAATATACAAGACTTAGTTTATACGTTTCGATTTTTTCTGCACTGAAGAGACATGAGTTGTCGAAATGCGCATATGCAGAATCAAAATTCACAGTAACTTCGGTATTTAGTTATTTATCATAACAACCATGAAACTTCTTATTCTTATTGAATATGGTACATCGTGATATAATGAAATTAGATAAAATATTACATTTATAAACTGTAATAAGTGAATAAGTATTTTAACTATTTTAAGATGATTGAGTTTTACATGTTTGCAGTATTTTTACCATCAAAAGTTTAATCGACTAGTATTTGCCACTTGAGGAGTATTTTCCAGGCCGATATTTACCGGTAAATTCCGCCGGTAAATACCAGGGGTCGAATTTACTGCCCAACCTTGCTAAAATATCTATGGCATGGGTAAATGTCCAAAGGATCCACAAGTTATGACAGCCAGTGGCTAAGGATGAAGCTACGAAAAAGGCAATTTCACCTCAGTTTTCAAAATTATTGCGTATTGAGATTAGCAGTAGTCCAATTGACATTTTCTTGGATCGACTCATTCACAGTGTGACGGGTGCTGTTAACAGAGCAGGACATGCTTACCCTTCCGGAGCACCTGATGTCACTCTCAGTTTCACTGGAGTTCACACTGTAAGTGCCTTTGTTTTGAATGTTGTGATTTCTATTTCTGTGCTTTGTATCTGTCTAACGTCATTGTTTTGTGTCTGGCGCCATTGTTTTCTGTGTTCTCGTTTTGGCCATGTCTTTGGACTTCGATTTTTGTGGATTTCCCTCCTTTGTTCCTTCGGTATTCTACTGCCATTGTTCCTTTTGAAAGCAAATTAAGTTTTATCTTTGTTTCACGCTAATCGTGTTTTGTCCCTTTAATTGCGTGCCGTACTTGAATCAAAAATAATTTTCCCTACATGTCATGTTTTGGAGCAACGGGTAACCGAGTTTGTTTGAAAATTCTATTTAAGGATGGGCACTCCTCAGGTTTTGAAACTGTCTCTGACTTTCGGAATTCTCATCTTTTATCAATTATGATGCATTAGAAAATTTGCACATTGACCCAAATTTTCTTTTCAAAATATGTTTGTATACATCTTGAATAAACTTCTGACAAAATTTGATGAAACTCTTGAAATATCTTCATTGTATTTCAAAGGTCGATTGCCTTAATGCAAAGTAAATGAAAAATCTGGAGGAGTTCGGTTTCCCGCCAAAATTTCAGGAACTTTAATGTCAAAAATGAACACACTGACCTATCAATATTTTTTTGCTTAAAATGATGTATGATCGATGATCTAATAAATAAGCATACTGATTTCAAATCCTTGACACTCTGAACTTTAAGAGTGATCATCCTTAAGAATCAAAAAATTATCGAAACAACTCCTAATAATCCTTTCTATTTACAACAATGATAAATTCATTTAACCATAAAAATATGAAAAAGACAACCTAGATGTAGATAAACAATAAAAGCGTTGTTCCTTTGCTTGTTTTTTACCATGTATTTGTAGAGACTTTGTCTCATATGCATTTACTCCATATCCTTTTATTCACCAACCTAGAGATCCATTAGCTTCCGAAAGGAAAGGGGGGAAATTTTTATACATTTAACGATTAAGCTTTTCAAAACTAAAATTAAAAAAAACATCTATATCTTTTAATTTCAAAGCAGTTTTAGCGAACCTTGTATTACGTTACTTTGCAAATGGGGGTAATAACAAAATTACCGAACAGAGTTGTCAAGAACCGAAATCCAAGAGACAAAAAGACAAATCAGTTTGAAACCACCAAAAAATTGTCGACCGCAATGGTGCCGACTTGGTACGGGCATTTCAAAAGAAATGGTGGGTTAAACCGGTTTTATGGCATGCCAAACCTCCCGTTCCATTGCAGTACTGTCCGGTAGCAACTCAAAAGCAATTACTATTGAAAGGTCGTAGACAGTTGAAAGAAATGATTAAAGTGTGACAACAATTTCTGTGAAAATAAGGGATGAATTGTACAATGCACTTTGAATACTGTATTTACAAGTAAATGTATAAAATATGGAGAAAGTACCTACTTTAAATGATACAACGAGAACAAATAATCTTGATAAAGGGCTTTTTGTACAACTTTCATGTAATATTTGGTTGAATTTGCTTCAGGTTTTCCAAGACAATGATTCAAATATTTTTTCCGTGTAACCATCGTTAAACTAGCTTCTGCATTCGGGGTAATGTTTTATATCGAATCCGAACGATATGGACAATCTTAATAAAGACCCTTCTATACACGATTATAGTACAGTTTCATTAGCTTTTCTTGGATAGTTTCAGAGTAGTCGATTAAAATTATGTTTTTCCCATAGACTACAATGTTAGACTCAGCTCTACGCTGGTGGCCATGTTTTCGTCTGGCCGGAACAAAAGGTACAATCTTTTAACAGGACCTTCTCTTCATCATTCCAGTTCAATATGATTAACTTGGCTTCAAATAGTTTCAGAGCAGATGATGAAAGTAAGGTTTCCCGTATGGTCAAATGTTAAAATATAGTTCACGCTAGCGTTAATATTTCTTTTTGTTGGTAAAACAGAACGAAATGAGCAATCTGCGTTAAGGTCCTTCGTTGCATCATTTAAGAACAGTTTAGTTAAATTTGCTTCAATACAAATGTAGTTTCAGGGCAGAAGATAAAAATGACGTTTTGCACATAGGTTCTAATGTTAAACGCAGTTCTGCGCTTTCAGCTATCTTTTTTTGTTGTCAAATCGAAAGGAAACGAGCAATCTTTGTAAAGGATCTCCGTTATCATTCATTTAAGTTTGGTTGAATTTTCTGTAGTTGTTTCAGAGGAGACGATGAAAATGTGAAAAGTTTAAGTAGTCCTTTAGGTTAGCTGAGCTAAAAATCTTATCCACACATAAAAATGACAAAAATTTTTGTCATTTTTATGTGTTTTTTAATTTGTACATTTTGTGTTTTTTATCTTTTAATCGTGGCCAACTATACCATTTTATTTTGTTTCATAGCTAATTTGTGGCCATCGCACAACATATTTATATTTTTATAAAAATCTTATCATTCTGAAGATTATAAATAATGGTATAAATGACCTTAGAAGTTCATGTTCGGTCAGTATAAGTCTTTCACTTCAATATGTTTATGCATGGAAGTTATCTAAAGCTTAAAATGAACATAACTAATTCCGTACAGGATATGAATGGAGATAAGGACTTGGACATGTGTTTCCGTATTAGTTAAATTTACTTATGGTATAAATTTCTCCTGTACTCTTATTGAAAATGCTTATATCATTAAAGTTTATTGGCTCGTTCCCTGTATCAAAATCCGTATTGAATACATTGCTAGTTTTATTATTGTGCAATACCTTATAATCTTAATCAGTGCTTCGAAAAAAAGCCGAAAAAAATAAATATCCAAGAAGAATTTGTTGAAGCTAGGGCTTGCTTGTGCTCCAGGTATTAACTTTATCGTGCTTATACGAATGAGTGTGCCGAAAAATATCGCAGAAAAATATGAAAAGCAAGTAATGTAAACGAAACGAAGAAAAAAGTAAATACAAGTGTGGAACAGTTAACATGAATATGTGTCTAAAGGACACAGTGCTCTCTATCAGTAAGTGAGGGATAAGTTTCTTATATGATTTTTGATTTCATATCCTAATGTTTAAAATGATAATAGATCGCATTCTTCATACAGACGAAACTTAAACCTTTGGGTATAAAACCTTAAAATTGCCCGCTTTTCCGTGATCAATGAAGCATGAAGTTTTGTTGCATGGATAAATTTTTATTGTAATTTTTGTTTCATTAAATCCTAATGTGTATTTTTATAAAATTGATTTATAATAGCGTATTCATTCTTCATAGAAAAATCCTAAAACCTGCGGGTAAACACAAAACTTGGGAAGGACGGACGAACGAACGGACAGATCCAAACACTATATGTCCTCTACTATTATATACGTGGCATGATATTTTTAAGGTATAATTTGTAAGATGTATAATCAACTGTACTAAAAATATATAAAAAATCTTTGCTTACTAAGTCTGTAAGTTTAACAAAACTAACGATTAAAATGTTAATGACTACACAAGTCTTTCCATGAAATTTTAATCAATGCTGCAATAATTACCAATTAAATCGTATTGGCCGTAGTTGTGCATGACATTTGAGTATCCCCTTATGACCAATGACATATTAGTGACTTTTAGGTGAAGAAACATCAAATTAATTGTAGTAAGCAGAACTCGTGAAGATGGAATACGTCAAACTTGTTTATTATTTGCATTAAACCGAATACATAACCCAGTATGTATTAGCTGCAATTGGCAGTGTGTTAAATAATGCAAGAAGGTAAATTCACATCGGATGTATATCGCTGCATCAGGTTCCTTAATGTAATACTTAATGTAAAGCCTTTATCAACCATATATAATTTATCCGTCGGAAAAACAAAGTTTTAATAAAAAACTTATATTAGTATAAATGGATTGATGTTCAATCTTTGCTCTCTTGTGCATTCTTTATATCTGACATGTCTGGAGAGCTAAAATATCAAATTTTGATTTACTGTATGGCTCAATCTATACTGTACTGAAGTATATTTCCTGTACTTTTCATGGCTTTATTTTTAAAAGAAAACAATGACTATATTTTGCTTACACATGACGTTAACACGTTAAATTAAGTTGGTTACAATGGAGGTAATAACAAATTACCGAACAGAGCTGTCAAGAGCCGAAGAGACAAAAAGACAAATAATGTGTAAACTACCGGAAAAATTGTCGACCGCAATGGTCCTGACTTGGTTCAGGCATTTCAAAAGATATGTTGAGTTAACCAGGTTTAATGAAATGACGTACCAAACCCTCACATCCGTTGTAGTAGTGTCTGTAACACCTCAACAGCATTTGATCTTGAAAGGTCGTAGACAGTTAAAATAAAT
The DNA here is from genome assembly GCA_002080025.1 of Modiolus philippinarum. NCBI lineage: Eukaryota > Metazoa > Mollusca > Bivalvia > Mytilida > Modiolidae > Modiolus > Modiolus philippinarum. Next base: position 260,514 of record MJUU01033517.1, on the reverse strand, counting down.
GATCATCCGAGTATTAAGTATAAAAAGAGTGTTGAATCAGAGTTCGGACCAAAACTTCAAATTTTTCCTAAAGGGACTGATATCTATTTAAGACGTTATTAATGATCGTATGTGACGGAATACTTTGAAGCTTTTATTAATAACGTGGTCACTGAGATAACTGTCTAATTACAAATAGGAAAAAGAAAGGAAACGGGGAATGTGTCAAAGAGACAACGACCCAAAGGGGAGTAATAACAACTCAAAGCCACCATAAGATCTTCAATGAACGGTGAGAAAACCCCACACCCAACGGCAGGTCGGAGTTGGCCCCTAAATAGAGAGTAATCAAGTTCAGCGAAATAAACATTATCCTAGACTCCCATAGACATAAAGTGAACTAAGTAGAAAACAGACAAGACACACAAAGGCTTAATAAATTTCCTGACTTAGGACAGGCGCAAGCCTGCTGCGGCGGGGTTAAACTAGTTTTATTGGGCCCAAAACCTTCCCCCTATAGCCAAAGTGATAAATAAAAAAACAATCGTAACAACAGTAAAATTCAGTTGGCAACAGGACTGAGTCAATTGTGAGAAATGAAATTGAGAGAACTAAATATACGGACATAAACATGAAATCACAAGAGACTAATTAGACAATTAGAAAGTCTGTATAATTTGTGCTAGATCTCGCGTTATGAATCCATTGTGAAACATTCACTACATAAGCATGAGAAGATGAACTATTACTTTCTATGAGGATATTGATAATTTTGAAATTAAAATCGTCCTTTCTGTCATAAATTTAATAATGAGATAACCATTTTCGTACATTACGAGATATAAGTCCAAAAGAGATGTAGGTCTATTGGTTTCTGTCGTTTCCTTAATCTCTAGTTCTGGCAGATATTAGAGAATTTTGTGGCAAAATATTAATTCTAATGTACAAAAAATACTATTTTGTCTACGAGTCAAGGTTTTTTTTTTGCCAGAAAGTAACATAATATGTTTGATAAATCTGTGTATCGCTTCTTTTGTTGAGTAGTATATATTAATGAGATCCCTACAGCAAAAGATGACTTATTATCCTTTCGTAAAATATTTATTATTGGAAAACACATCATCAATATATCTATAAGTGAGATTGAAGTATCTAGCATCTTTTTAAGAGTCCTTGAAGAAATTCAGTGTCAGTTCTGAAGTTACCTTGCTGCAAACACTATAGTTACGTCGTTTCGAGGTATTAAGACATTATTCAAACAGTTTTTTACATTAGAAAACTCCCGCACTTCCCGTTTGACACAGAACACAGTTGTTATAGATTCTGGATGTAATTCATCTTAACATGCTTAAAATACACTTAAAGATAGGCATTTTTTTTAGTAAAAGCAATATATTGGTTAGGTAGAATTCCAAAAATTAAGTGTTTTTTAGACTTTAACAGTGTTTGTAGGAGTACTTTACCCGATATGTTATACTTGTTGACGACCCCGCATCCATGACAAAAAGAAGACATAGATGTATCGTTGTTCAATATTTAGCAAGTGAGTTCCGCTCAAACCGATGAACTTGATATGAGGTAGGAGTTTGCTTTTTGTTGAAGGCCTCATGGTGACTTCAAAATGAAGAAAAACAATGAAAGCGTTATTCCATTTGCTTAATCTTACCATGAATTTATAGGGATTTTGTCCCATGTGCATTTATTCCATATCTCTTTATTTATTCATTTAAGGCAATTTACGAAACCTGCAATCAAATAAGTTTGAAATCAAATTTTTGAAAGTGTTTGTGCCAATTGAAACAAATTCTGAAATAATTATTTCAATGAGGATTCAAAAAATATTATGGGTTTTTGGAACTTTCAAGCAATCTAGGAAAAATGGAATCAAATATTTTTGAAATATAATTACTAAAATCTTTTTTGAGTTATTTAATATGGTTCCTTATTAGAATTTGAAAAAGTAAGTGATCTTCAACAATTTCAAGAAATTTACCAACATATGCTATCAAATATTCTTGGGACCCAATAAGTGAAAAAGTTTGTAAAAAATCAACACAAATTCGAAAAGTTTGGTTGTCAAATCGAATATAAAAAACAAGCAATTTTTTGGCCTTTCAGAGTTGGCCAAGTAAAAAATATTTATACGTAAAGGAGGGGGGCTATTTTGTAAAACACACTGATTGACAAAAAAAGTATACAGAGGAGGATGTCATCGCAATGCTGGAATTCGTGATTAAAAACATATTTGTAGAATTTGGAGGACAAATTTTCCAGCAGAAAATGGGGATATCTATATGGACTAATTGTGTGCCATTTTTAGCAGATTTAATTCTTTAATCGTATGAAGTCATGTTCATACAAGGGCTTGTTCAGAAAAAAGTTAATAAGCAAGACACGTCTTTTAATTTCACTTTCCGTTAAATTGATGATGTTCTTTCATTAAACAATCTTCAATTTAAGGACAACCTTCATTAAAATACTGTTAAACACTGATCTAAACTCTTCTGTGAATTACTTCGCAGAGTAAACATTCTATTCAAGTTTTAGATAAATTAAAATCAATAAAAATAGCAGTTTCATTTATTGACAATTATGATTTTTCTACACTTTATGACTTTTGTACAAACCATCCTCATAATTTGCTTAAATCCAAATTGTGACAACTTATGAAATAGTCTTTTAAATTATCTAATTTGCAAATCATTTCTTGAAACAAAAAAGCAAGGATTCTTCCCTAATATCACTGAAAGCAAGGATTCTTCCCTTATATCACTGAATGCAATGAGTCTTCCGTTATATCACTTAAAGCAATCATTGTGCCTGGACATGATTAAGGTACTTAATCTTGCTAGACTACATTTTTATTAGTTTTGGCAACATTATTTATCAACAAATCATTGGAATTCCAAAGGGTAAAAATTGTGGACCTATTATTGCAGATTTTTTTTGTATTCTGTTACGTTCTGTTAAAAACTGCAACATGGAACCATAAAACAAGAGGCTCTCAAGAGCCTGTATCGCTCACCTATGCCATGGCTGACACAATAAGTCAAAATAATCACAACGTTTAAGGTTCTCATTTTCAAATTTGTTTATTGACTGTTTAAGGGTCTCATTTTGAAGCTTGCTGATGTTATATGACCCAAAATTAAACTATATTCCCCATTGGCAGCTATTTTTGATGGGGCGTAGACCGACTGTCACCTTTCTTGAAGAAGACCATGTAAGGATCATTGTGCCTCATTTTGGTTCCAATTGGCTTAGTATTTTCAGAGGAGATCTTTGAATGATTTCCGATGGGGTCTCAGGTTAAACAATGTTCCCCACTGACTGCCATCTTAGATGCTATGCGGACATGCCAGACACATTAAATGAAGGGTACCAAGTAAAGACCATTGTGACTAAGTATGATTCCAGTTGGCCATGTACTTTCAGAGGAGAAGATCTTTGAATATGTTTCCCTATAGGGTCCAATGTTCAAAACACGTTCCCTCCTGGCGGCCATCTTGGATATGATGTGGACTTGCCAGACATTTTTTTTAAGGGGCCACCTAAGGACCATTGTGCCCAAGTTTGGTTTCAATTGGCCCAGCGGTTTCAGAAAATGTTAGAATGAAAAGTTTACGATGGCCAGACCACTGACACAGTGATGGCAAAAAGCTCACCATGGCATAGCCATGCAGTTCAGTTATAAAGTTATGCAGGCAATGAAGCTAAGATGCTAATTCAATATGTTGAGAGATGTTGCAAGGTGGGCAAACAAATATTTCAGCAGGACACAATATACAATTATATACAATTATAATAAATTTGTGAAATAAGTCAAGCTTATGAAAGTATTTTGCAAAAAAATGTAAAAATTTGTATAAGAACACTTTTTTGCTCTTGATTATGTAACAAATATTTTTTTTAATAAAGTGATAGCAGGGAATTTCTCTAAAACTTAAAAGAGAAAAGTAAACGAAAGAAGATTTGAAAACAGAATTTAAAGGGAGATAACCCATAACCATATGGCATTGAAGAAAATTTTTTTATGGTGAAGAAGAGTCAATATCTACAACACAGGCAGTTGAATTTCTTCAAAATTTCAGAGTATGTAGATCTTGATATGCTGAACATTTTAGCAATTTACACTTCACCTCTATCTGTTACAGTTTTTGAAATAAAATAATAAAAAAACAATAAATTTTGAAAATTTTACGGAAAAAGGGCTGTAACTCCGAGACCGGTTTTCCGATTTTCTTCAAAATTGCAGGGGAGATAGATCTCATCATTCCGAACAATTTTTTCTGTAAGATTTTTGATATCTGCCTCGGTTTTCGAGTTATTGGCCAAAAACTGCAATTTACCCCTATGTTCTATTTTTAGTAACGGTGGCCATGTTTTTCGACCTGCGGCCATGAAAATAACAAATTTGAAACTAGATACCCTAGTGATGATTCACGTAAAGTTTGGTTGCATTTGGCCCAGTGGTTTCAGAGGAGAAGATTTTTGAAAATGAGCTAACGACAGACGGACGGACGGACGACGGACGGACGGACGACGGACGCCAAGTGATGGCAAAAGCTCACCCTGGCATAGCCAGGTGAGCTAAAAAAGGGGAAAACTCACATCAATTTTTATCTCGAAGCCATGAAATGGCTTGAGAGATGTTAATATGACAAGAAAAAATCACGTGAGGCTTCAAGCCTATTAACAGCTCTAAAAGATGATCTTCGTGCTTCCGATAAAATTTAGTGCGCAAATTTCTTTCAAAGTCGTACACATTTTGTTTTTAAGTTATATTTCTTCATTTTCTTGAGTTGAATACGGTGTTGTTTTATTAAATTGAAAACGATATGCACGTTTATCAAATTACTAGTTTTTTATATTGCGTCTCGGATCAACGAACCTGTCGCACAGTAATTTGTCAAAGATGAAAATAACATTTGTTTACCTGTGACAGTGTATTGCATATATTTATAGCAATGAAATGGACATCGCACAATCCGATTATTTTCACGTATTACGGAGTAACTTAATACATGAAGATGTATGCAGTTCTAGTTTTGCCACGTATAGATTATCAGGGATTTGAGATTCAGCTCCATCGGAGCTTTGATTACTGTTAACAACACGTATGTTGACGGTATCCTTATTGTTAACAATCCCTGGTTTTACGATAATGTCGACCTCAATTTCCCACAAGAACTGAAATTTAATAAAGCAAACAATTATTTCAAATTTCCCCTTTTGGATCAATTTATCACCATTCACTCTAACAAACTTAATACTGAAATTTGCGATCAAGGAGGTAATTTGATTTCCCTTTTACTGATCTCCCTTTTCTTGACAAGGAAAAGGGTTTGTTTGGGTACCTATAAACAGTTTTAACCCTATCGCTAGGTTTTGCTTTTGCCGGCACCAAGTCCGACTACCCCTAGTTCCTTTTGTTGTTTACTCTTGTCTTTTGTCTTTTACTGGTGTTTTTCATATGCAATTCCCTTGTGGATTATGGCATGGAATTGATAGTCATAGTAGATGTTTACTATTTTCTTTCCTTTTTTGAATTTCATCATTTTTTGTAAATATAAGTAAAATATGTTTTTGAAATCATATGTTTTAAATAACAAATAACATAATACCGAAGTTGCTGTTAATTTGGATTCTTCATATGCGACAAATTATGTCTCTTCGGTGCTAATAAAATCAAATTATTGGAAATCCATATGCCGAAATTTGTTTAAAGACTGTTAGAGAACAAATTACCAATACGATCCAAGTAGAAAAGCCAACATCAGCTAATGACAGACCTATGCATTAGGGAGGTACTCCTTAGTTTTGAACAAATTTTTGTTAAATTCAGAAATTATAAGTTTCCAGATTCCAATTGCGTAATTCTTAAACTATGCATTCAATAAGAATTAAAATGGGGAAAAGGGGTTTTCAGGAAAGTCCTTGATATTCTAAAAGTATGGTTGTGAATTGAAATTTTCCCCCAAAAAATAAGTGGTCTATGATAATTTCAGGATATTTCATAAAATTTTTATCTAATTTATGATTTTTAAGTTTTCAAAGATTTGTTTTTACTAAGCACTTAACTAAATATAAACTGTATGTTAAAATAAAAAAAATATATTTGTTTTTGACATTTTCACCAGTTTGTTTCAAATTGAGCAAGTAGTTTCAGACTGAATAAATAAATGTGAATGGTTTTCTCAATTTGTGAAATGCTGAACTAATTCACCAACTATTTGACATCTTTTAACGAATGAAAACGGGCATTTTCAGCTAGATTTCACGTCTTCACGGATTTAACATTACCGATTTTGACTAAATTCTTTTTGACTCACTGATAGTGTAACGAGTGCTGCTAGCAGAGCAGGACATGCTTACCTTTCCGGAGCACCTGATGTAACTCCTGGTTTTCATTGGAGTTCACACTATGAGTGCCTTAGTTCTTAATGTTGTCTTTTTTATTTCCGTGCCTTTTGGCTGTCTTGCGTCCTTGTTTTGTCTTTGTTTTTCTCTGTTGCAGTTTTTGCCATGTCTTTGGATTTTTGTAATCATTACTTCCCTTGTGCCTTCGGTATTGTACTACCGTTGTTATCGATATCCCTCTTGTTACATATTTCCTGTAAATTTGTAACAAATGTCAGTATAAGTTGGCATTTACATTATTTAATATATTATACATATCCCTTTTGTTGCATGTTTTATATTAAATTAAACTAAAATTGAAGATTAGTTTGCATTTACATCATATCGCATACAACATATAAATGTTTTACATAAAATTATACTTAAATTGAAGATAAGTTGGCATTTACATTACATCACATACTTCTTGATATATCTGTTGTTTATCATTATAGTATTAATAAATGGGTATTTTTATAATGGCCCTGTTATGGGTCTGAGGATAGCTGTAATGTCACGAGGCAATACCGAGGGTCATTACAGCATCCGAGGGTCATTATTACAGAACGAGGACACATAACAGCGCCATTATGAAAAAATACCCATTTCTTAAAACTTTTATTAACCAGATAACTAAATACCGAAGTTACTGTGAATTTAACTTCTGCATATGCGCATTTCGACAACTTATGTCTCTTCAGTGCAGATTAAACCTAAACGTTTGGAAGACCATAAACTCAAAGATATGTAAAAACTGATAGAGAACAAATAACCAATATGATGAATGAACTTCAATAGATTGATAAGTGAATGTAAATAAAATATTTTTCTTTTTGAAATTAAAACTCACTCGTGGGATCAAATATCTTAAAAAAAGGGTTTCCTTAATAGATCTTTATTTAGCTTTATAAGATTTTACTCTACAGTACAAAACAACTTTGTTTTTGAAAAGCAAGAAATCATGTACATTTCTGATCCTGTGTGATGAAATGAGCAAAATATCTGAAACAAAAAAGTTTTTTCTCCATCCAGCTGTATAAGAGTTTACCTCAAAGGCTAAAAAAAAACGTTTTTGAAAAAATCAATAAAAAATGTTTATTTTCTGATTCCTTGTGATGTGATGAGTAAAATGAGTGGTTTATAATTTAGGGTCAAATATCTGAAACAAAAGAGTTTATTCTCCATACAGCTGTATAAGGGTTTAACTCAAGAGACAAAAAAGTCAAACTTTTTTGTTGAATCGAGAAAAAGATGTATATTTTCTGATACCCTGTGATAAGATGAGTAAATTAGTGGTCACAAGTAGGGTCAAAAATCTAAAACAAAGATGTTAAGCATCATACATGATACAGCTCCCAATTCAGACAAAGTATGTCAGACCACTCAAAAACTACAAGTACAATAAAAATTGTATTTCCAATTTTCTATTACTTGTTCAATGTAAAGAATGCATGTATGATAGAATCATGATTTTGCCTTTTTCAGATACCAAATGATTACACAGCCGTCATCTTGAAATCTGTAATGGCCCTGAAATCTCATAATGGCCCTGTTATCTCGTAATGGCCCTGTTGTAATTGCATACTTGTATTTTATTAAGGCAAGGCATTTTTTTTTCATAATTTATCTCAGCTGGTTAATAATTTCTATTAAAATGGATATAACGTGTCTGTCTGCCAAATGAAAACGTTTTCAGCTAGATTTCAAGTCTTCACGGAGTTGACATAACCGGTTTTGACTCAACCCTGGATTGACTCACTGATAGTGTGACGGGTGCCGCGTAGTGGAGCAGGACATACATACCCGTCCGGAGCACCTGATGTCACTCCTGGCTGTCATGGAAGTTCACACTATTAGTGCTTTAGTTCTTAATATCGTCTTTTTATTTCTGTGCCTTGTGGCTGTCTCATGGCCTTGTTTTGTTTTTGTTTTTCTCTGTTGTCGTTTTTGCCATGTCAGTCATTTGACTTTGATTTTTGTGATAATCACTTCCCTTGTTCCTACAGTAATATACTGTCGGTGTTTCATATATATTATCTTACCGACCCAATGAAAATCAAATTTTGAAGATTGACGTATAAACAGAGAGATATTTACACCGTAACTGTATAGAAATTTTTCACTAACTGCCAAATGATGAAAAAAGGAAATCAGTTTCATTCTACTGCCGTTGTTGCAAGTACTATATGTCATATTAGAAATATTGACTACAGCACGGATTTTAAATCGTATGAAGTTGGAGTATTTGACATGAAAATAAGCGAAACATTTTGTGGCATTAATTCTTCAATTTTTCGTTTTGTTCATTAAATCATCAGTTTTCATTTTGTGAATGAAATCTTCACTTTTCTTTTTGTATTAATTGTTTCAAGTTGCGTCATATGTAAACCGACGTTTTTGACCTTCTGATTTTCAAAAAGTTTCATAATACAAAAAATACCGAAGTTGCATAAAAAAATTCGTTATGCTGTACACGTGTTTCAAGGAGTAGCATCATCAGCAGCATTAAGAAAGCCATACTCTATCCTGTCCTTTGGTAATCGTTTGTCAACGTAAACATTTCATTTATGATTACTTTGAGGGTTGGCATAATGAACTGAGCCCAAACCAACCATACTTAATAGGTCTTTCCACTAAGTTTCAATAGCACCGTCACAAAAAACTGCTGAGTCACGGCTATGTTCAGCCGTCGTTCCTTCAAAAATTCTATGGCCGTCACCAAGACATCAAAGATAGATATGAAATGTCGGTGTCACAAATGAAAACTGACATTTTCAGCTAGATTCACGTCTTCCCGGATTTGAAATTACCGATTCCGACTTTACCCTGGATTGACCTACTGTCATTGTGGCGGGTGCTGTATACAGACCAGGACATGCTTACGCTTCTAGGGTACTTGAAGTCACTCTTTTGGAGAGTTCACATTGTAAGGGCTTTAATTGTTATTGTTGTATTGTAATGTTTGTATGTTTTGTGTTTGTGTAGCGTCTTTGGTCTTTTGTCTTCTGATGTTCTTGCTTTTGCCTTGTCTCAGGACTTTGATCTATGTAATCTTGTTCTTTGTTTCCTTCGGTATTCTACTGCCGTTTTCAAAGACATTCAAGAGAGCAAACTCGCAAATGGCAAAGCAAAGGGTTGGGATCAAAACATCCTTTAGATTGGTTATCACCTAACGCAAATTTTTTCATTACACTTCATTGGCCATCTATTATTGTTTCCGACTTGGCAGGTAAAGCCGCTTGGGAAAATTACCAATTTGAAAAGGGGTTTAATATTTCATCGATCTATTACATTCCTTGTCTATGGTATCAAAGTTGTATACCTCCACATTTCTCGACAAACTGTAAGCAAAAAGAAACGTTGCAAAAATAGAAATACAAGAAATTATATTCTCATCTTTAAAATAATGAATTCGTGTTTCTCTTGTTAATACTGAGAATAAATAATAACTAAATACCGAAGTTACTGTGAATTTAATTTTTGCATATGAGCATTTCGATAACCTATGTCTCTTCAGTGCAGATTAAATCTAAACGTTTGGAAGACCATAAAGTTAAAAATGTATAAAACTGATAGACAACAAATAACCAAACATGATCTAAACGTACATGTAAAGCCAAAATCAGCTAAGGGCAGAGCTTTGCATGATGGAGATACTCCTTAGCTTTCAACAAAATTTACAAAAAGTTAGATATTGTAAGGTTCCAAATAGAATCGGCTTTCGGGTTAACTGTTGTTTGCTTCTTTTTTGAAATTGAAAAATTTTTGGAGCATTCATTGAGCAGGTCATGGAGCAGGTCATGCTAACCGTTCCGGAGCACCTAATGACATTCCTGTTTTAAGAGATTCACACTGTTAGTGTTTTTTTCCTTGTGGCGTTTGCAGTATACTCTGTTTGTTTCGACCTCGTCAATTACATTGTACTTCTGTGGGTGATCTGTATATTGCCATATATTCTGGATTTGTGTTTTTTTTCATTATTGTTGCTTCAGTATTCATTGGAAAATTTCTGAATCAAGTAGATTTACCTGTATATGAAAAATAAATATTGAAAATAAATATTTCAAGTCCCATGTTAGTATTTGTTATCAATATGTGATAATTACATTTAAATAACGATGTAATTTTGTTTAAAAATCTTAAGCAAACTTACTACTTTTAAGTAATTAACCATCTAAGTGGCGATATTTTTCTATTTAAGTAAGATAACTTTATTGCACAATTTAGAAATGATAAAATATATACAAGTAATTTTATGTACCATTTGACAAAAGGTCGGAATATAAATAATATTGAAACATAAAGCAGCATGATATCTAAACATAAATTGTAACACCAATAAAAAGGCATATCTTCTTATAGCTTTATCAGTACAAGTATCGGCTTCGATCGATTTGTATTCTGAAGAAGGTGTAAAACTATGGTTTATTACATTGAAAATATGCTATGAGAACATAGCATATGTTTTAAACTGGGAAAGGTAATTACTGAATTCAAGTACAAAAGTGTTGAGCATCATAGTATTATTTTGAGAACCACTGCAGTAATTCCCATCATTGTACGTGTTAGGATTTCATATTTATATGAGGTGCATGATACATGATGACAGGTAAGTATATTTGTAATATTTATCATAGATTTAAAATTATTTAGAGAGTGGGCTGTATATACTTTAAGATAAACAGACAATTGCGATTTACGTTTATTAAAGGGTGCACAATATTTTCAGGTCGCTTCGGTTCGAATTCGTTATTTCTTTGTATAGGCTAGGAGGTCTGACTAGATTTATCACGCAAGAAGGCATCAGTTCTTTCATGTTGTTTCGTTCTTGATATGTTTGTTTACTTGATTTCTGCTATCATATTTCTATTTGTGGTAAATCTTTAATTTGATTTCAAAATTCTCCCTTTCTTTTTTGCTTCGGTATGCGCGTGTCTGTGTGTTTCATCGTCCCTTCTTTAATAAAACATCTTATAGCTGTTAAATTCCTTTAATACTTCAGTGTTTTGTAGGTCTTGTTTGATAAGATGCTGCATGTAGTGCAGGTAAATCCAGTTATACGTAAGGCTTACCTAAACGAATTGTTTAACAAGCATTTATTATGCTCTTGTTGGAGAAAATGTACGAGAACTCAATTTGAAAGGACTGAAGACACATTAAATGACAACCGAAAGATATAACATATCAAATGTATATTGAAAATGGTCAACACCTATATACAAACTGTTAGAAATTTAGCAAAACATTGAAAATTTAACATATAACTTTTGGAGTTTAGAAACTTCATAAATTTAACATAGTCTCAACCTAAAAGTAGATCAAAATGATCAAAAGTGGAAGAATATCAACTGCATATATAAAAATACCATAAGCTTGAATAATGAAAGATTTTCTCTTAATGTACCAAGTAGATCCGACGGGTTTTATATGGATAAACCACGACTTAACCCACTTTATTGTTATCTTCTACAATCAGATTTTCACTTGATCTATTATTTACGTACCTAATTTGTCCTTTCAACAGTATCATTATCCTGTGAACGGATGACAGACATTATAGCACAATAGTTATTTAAAAAAAATCTACGCTTATTCTATGTATGGATATAATTAATTCAAAGACTAAATATGACAAGTGAGTACATTGTCTTTTTATGGTTACTGTCATTACAGATTTTAAGTTATACAAATAATACAATAATCGGGTTTCTTCAGATGGCCATTTCCACATCCCATAGAATAAAAAAGATAACAGGAAACACCTACAATGGCCGAAAAACATAGCCACATGCCACAAAGTAAATAGTAAATCCCATGTCTCTTCGGTGCAGTTGAAATCAAACAATTTAGAAGACCAAATACCAAAAGATGCACAAAATCCTATAGATCTTAATGGAAATTCAAAATTAGGTTAGAACAGAGCTTTGAACGAGGGATATACTCCTTAGCACCTAGCACCTAGCAAAATTTACACAATAAGATATAACAAATAATTCCAAATTTCCAAATATAATATGTTTTTTAGCCAGCAACTTGGTTGATGATTACCTGCTGGGACTTATAGTCCACCTGTAGTGACATCGACCACAGTTGGAAATTAATATGCTGTCGATATTTCATCTTCTTTTTGGCATGATTGCGATGAAGTCGTGATATACAGTTGGGTGCAGTCATAATCTCTCATTAGGTAAACTTAGAACTGTAATTTTTACTGCTAGATCTGTTCTAGAATATTGCCCTAAAAGAAGTCGTTGTCAAGAACTTCTAAAAACAGTCATCGTGTAGAATTGTTCTAAAAGCAGTCTCGTCAAGGAAAGTTCGGAAAACGGCCATAACCTGTTATAAAAGCAGTCATAGTCAGGAGCTGTTCTAAAAGAAGTCATGGTCAGAGTTATTCTAAAATCAGTCATGGTCAGAGTTATTCTAATATCAGTCATCGTCAAAGAATTGGTCTGCTTTATGGTCAATAATAAAGTTGATAATAAAATTAATAATAATGATAATAATATTTTATTACACCATAAAACCGCTTTAACCCACCATTTCTTTTGAAATGACTGTACCAAGTCGGGACCATGCGATCGACAATTTTTCCGGTGGTTTCCAACTGATTTGTCTTTTTATACCCCGCCACACAAAGTGGCGAGGTATTATGTGATACCCTCAGTCGTGTGTCCGTCCGTCCGTCCCCGAAGGTTTCCGACTGATAACTTGTGAAAGAAATAACACAAGGTCATCTATCTTGGAATGCAAATTGTTTAGCACAAAACTCAAGTCAAGTTCGATTTTGGGTTCAGACGTTAAAGGGGTTCTGGAGTTATACCCCTCAAAACGTTGAAATTTTGCTAATTTTAGGGTTCCGATTGATAACTTGTAAATGAAATAACATAAAGTCTTTCAACTTGGTATGTAAATTGTTTATTATTAAACTCAGGTCAAGTTCGATTTTCAGGTCAGAGGTCCAAGGGAATCTGGAATTATGCCCCTTGAAACTTTGAAATTTTGCGAAATTTAGGGTTTCCGACTTATAACTTGTTAACAAAATAACACAAGGTCTTCAAACTTGGTATGTACATTCTTTACCACAAAACTCAGGTCAAGTTCGATTTTGGGTTCAGAGGTCCAAGGGGTTCTGGAGTTATGCCCCTTGAAACTTTGAAATTTTGTGAATTTTAGGATTTCCAACTGATAACTTGTAAACAAAATAACACAAGGTCTTCAAACTTGGTATGTACGTTGTTTACCACAAAACTCAGATCAAGTTCGATTTTGTGTTCATAAGTCTTAGGGGTTCTGCAGTTATGCCCCTTGAAACTTTGAAATTTTGCGATTTTTAGGGTTTCCGACTGATAACTTGTGAACGAAATAACAAAAAGTCTTCAAACTTGATATGTAAGTTGTTCATTAATAAACTTAGGACAAGTTCGATTTTTAAGTCAGAGGTTTAAGGGGTTCTGGAGTTATGCCCCTTGAAACTTTGAAATTTTGCGAAATTTAGTGAACGAAATAATACAAGGTCTTCAAACTTTGTATGTAAATTGTTTACAACAAAACTCGATTTTGGGTTCAGAGGTCTAATGGGTTCTGGAGTTATGATCCTAGAAACTTTGAAATTTTGCGAAATTTTAGGGTTTCGTACCCATTACTTGCGAATGAAATAATAGAAGGTCTTCAAACTTGACATGTAAATTGTTTACCACAAAATACAGGCCAAGTATAATTTTGGGTTAGCGGTAGTTCTGGAGTTATGCCCTCTACACATAGTTCTGGAGTGACACCCCCTTTAACTTAGACATTTTGTGAAATCTGGCGGGGTATCATGTAATGCACCATTACTATTTTTGTCTCATGTATTTCGGCTCTTGACGACTTTGTTTGCTAATTTTGTTTTTACCCCCATTTGATATAATAGAATTGTCTGTCAGTGCTTTCAGTAGCACAGCTTGCGTTTGATGGATCAAAAAGAGGCACAAAACGTCTATATCTTGCATAAAACTTTGTAATTGCGTACCGAGACACTTATATTCCCTCCGAATCTTATAATATCCTTCCAATCTCAACAAAACTTTGCCTATGATTTCGAAGATTGACAATTCTTTGTCTAAGGTAGGAGAAAGTCTTTCAGTTCACAGGCGGCATATTGCACTTGCCATTGTCACAAATAATCTGTTCTCAGTGTCAATGACCCATTAAATACTGCTCTACCGTATGAACACTTTCTGAATTGCTCTACCTATGACCACTTTTAGAACTGCTCTATCTAACGAGCACTTTAAGAACTGTTCTAATTAAGAAAATGGCCCTTTTATTATCATTTCTAGCGCTGTTTTCCGACTGCTCTATGCTAAAATCATGTTAGCTTAGAATCGACTCTGATAAGAGGTCATGTCTGCAGCAAATTATAATATCGGAATGGACCTAATAAGATCATACTATGCTTTCCTATATCGTAGTTATCTTTGCAGAAAGTTGGACAGTCGTAGAAGAATCGGTATGGTCGTATTGAGATCTTTGTAGCATCGTAGTGTGATCACAGCTCAGTCTTCTCAAAAGGGCATCAAAAACATCAATTTTGTCGATAATTTGTATGAATATCTTTTGATCTACATTAGATTATGTCAGTATCACTGATCAGAATTGATATAGAAAATAAGGGGTCTCTGTCAACTTGCACGTAGCTGTGCGTCAATGTTGAAATCTAAGGAGTATCTCCGTTATGCAATGTTCTATTCTTAGTTGACGTTTGGCTTTCTCTTTAGATGATATTGATTATCTGAGCACCTGATTGCACTCTGTTCACACGGTAAGTGCTTTAGTTTTAAGTGTTGTGTTTCTAAGTCTGTAGTGCCATTAGTCTTCCGTCTTCCGGTGGTCTTGCTTTTGCCTTGTCTCTGGACTTTGATTTTAGTAGTCTTGTTTTTTGTTCTTATTGTACTTCTGTTGTTTTGTTCTTTATCATTCTTACGCATCTTACGTTTTATGGTCTTCCAAATCTTTTACATTTTATCTGCTCTATAGAGACATAAGTTGACGAAATTGGCAATAGCCAGAAACTAAATTTTTAAGTTCGGTATTTAGTTATTACTTCATATGTATTATAAGTTGAAGTGATGAAGAATGCATATTAATTAAAAATAAACACAGTATTAAACATGCTTCAATAGAAATGCCAGCTTAACGCATCAAGTCCTAACGGGCTTGCTTGATACTGGCCGTGATAAGTCCGTATCAAAAACAAATTTTATTATATTCCATATGTATCTGCACTGAAGAGACACTGGTTGGTAAAATACTACCTGAGTGCCTAAAATTTTTTGCCGCATTTTATTACATGATCGACATTAAATCCCCTCGAGAGCCAAAATCAAATTAAACAGCTCGAAAAATTATTGCAACATGATGAAGTCTGAGATATCATAGTAACGCGATGGTTAGAAACATTATAGCAGTCCAAAAAACATATAAAAAACATGACGCACATTCGTGGTATGGTAATCTAAGACAGTCCCTAGTTTAGCCTTTAGCGTTAGTGCCTTGTAAATATCGGTCGATGATACATCTGTTCCGTTCAGAATAAAATAAAATACAACGCTCAGAATAAATTAAAGTACAATTTTTCCAAATATATGCCAAATTACATTTGTTAAAAGCTACAAACAAAATTGAAGAAAACCGTGGGAGGGAAACATAAAAACACTATGACTATGTAAACAGCGTATATATGTTTACTTAAAACCAGAAAATAGATTTGAACACAAGAGGAGAAGATATTACATACAATTGCTCAAATTCACAATATTACAGAGAAATGTCAACAAGTGTAATGATAGACTTTACAGTGTTATTTTAATACTTGGATTTATTGCTATAGACGGACATGCCGATCTGTTATTGAATACCGGACTAACTTAAAACTGTTGTCACGTTTGACATTAAGCAGGCATCAAATGTACACTGTCATTCTTATTTGTAATGAATATCGATTTCAACTGCAGTTGGTGTGTTGAAGATTGTTTTATTGCTGATGTTGCACCTGATTTCACCCATGGTTTTTTATTGGGTCCGTGTTGTTCATTTTTGTATATGTGTGTGTCTTTCATTTTTTCTTCATATGTCTTTATTTCGTTGTTTGTTGCCATTGTTCTTGGATTGTTCGTTTTTAGACTGTCCGTTCGGTTCTCACTTATTTTGCAACTTTTTTTTTAAATCGACTATATTTTTTAAATAACTGCAATACTTTAACACGCACGATCAAAATTAAACGGGACAGAGAATTATGATTACTGAATGGAGTTACCATATGTGTTTTGGTCTCATGTTCATTTACTCCATATCATTTCGTAAAATATTCATAATGCAAACTTAGCTTATCTTGATACTACAGGCACTAATACTTAATTGTCTTGCTCAAAATTAAATGAGAACCGATCCACATAAGTACGGCACAGAAAAAGACAAGAGGCTCTCAAGAGCCTGTATCGCTCCCCTGGACCATGGCTGACATAGATAAAAGGCATTTCCAATAGGAAAAACAAAACATACAATTTAGTAGAATACTTTTTTTTCTTAAATTACAGTATTCTTGTTTGGTTTCCATGACAACCCAAAGATCCACCATCCATTACAACCCATAACAGAACACTATTCAAAAAAAAATTGGGCAGGGGTTCCCCTTATAATCAAGGTAATACATATTGCTGAAATTAAAACATTCAGACCACAATTCAAATAAAAATTCAAAAATTTGGGCAGACGTTCCCCTTAAAATCAATAAGGCCAATGTAAAAATTATGTTCCAGATGGTGGCCATTCTGCATGAGGTACAGACCTGCCACATACATTTTTTTGGATGGGACCACCTAAGCACCATTGTGGGACCATTGTGGCTTAGTTTGGTTCTAATTGGACTAGTAGTTTCTGAGAAGAGGATCTTTGAATGTATATTCCATAGGGTCCAATGTTAAAACTATGTTCCCGCTGGTAGGCCATCTTTGTTGAGGTATGGACCTGCCGGATACCTTTTTAGGAAGGGACCATGTAAGGGCCATTGTGACTAAGTTTGGTTATAATTGGACTGGTAGTTTCTGAGAAGATCTTTGAATGTCTTTTCCATAGGGTCCAATGTCAAAACTATGTTCCACTGGCGGCCATCTTGGATGAGGTACAGCACTGCCATATACCTTTTTTGGAAGGGACCATCTAAGGACCATTGTGACTATGTTTGGTTAGAATTTGACGAGGAGTTTCTGAGAAGAAGATCTTTGAATGTCTTTCCCATAGGGTCCAATGTTAAAACTATGTTCCCCGCTGGCGGCCATCTTGGTTTAGGTACGGACCTGCCGGATACCTTTCTTGGAAGGGACCATCTAAGGATCATTGTGACTAAGTTTGGTTATAATTGGACCGGTAGTTTCTGAGAAGAAGATCTTTGAATGTCTTTCCCATAGGGTCCAATGTTAAAACTATGATCCCCGCTGGCGGCCATCTTGGATGAGGTACGGACTTTGCAGATACCTTTTTTGGAAGGGACCATCTAAGGACTATTGTGACTAAGTTTGGTTATAATTGGACAGGTAGTTTCTGAGAAGAAGATCTTTGAATGTCTTTCCCATAGGGTCCAATGTTAAAAACTATGTTCCCCGCTGGCGGCCATCTTGGATGAGGTACGGACCTGCCGGATACCTTTTTTGGAAGGGACTATCTAAGGATCATTGTGACTAAGTTTGGTTATAACTGGACTAGTAGTTTCTGAGAAGATCTTTGAATGTCTTTCCTATAGGGTCCAATGTTAAAACTATGTTCCCCGCTGGCGGCCATCTTGGATTAGGTATGGACCTGCCGGATACATTTTTTAAAGGGGATTACCCAAGGACTATTGTGACCAAGTTTGGTTCCAATTGGCCCAGTGGTTTCAGAGGAGAAGATCTTTGAATGAAAAGTTTACGACAGACGGACGGACAGACGACGGACGGACGACTGACGCCAAGTGATGGCAAAAGCTCACCCTGGCATAGCCAGGTGAGCTAAAAAAGGAAACACACATACAAAACAGACTGAATTCAGAACAATGGGTGAGAGAAGGTGCACCGGTAGCTATAGAGCTGAACTTTTTATAAGACATTCACCTTGATGTGCATGTCAAATCCAGTAGTAAAGTCAAATTAAGTGGAGGAAATATCAATTTTTATCTTTTAAAGAGAAATATCTGTTGTCATCTGCGAAATAAATATTCCACAGCGGTCCATAAGATAGTGATGTCGACCGTAAATGTATATCATACAATATCTGTACGGTAAAACATAACTTGCTTTGGTGTATGATGTCTAAAGTGTAATGGTGTATGGTTCAGTTGTTCATAGTGTAATGATGTATGGTTTTGGAACATGAACCATACACAATACACTATGAAGCATGCACCTTAACCCATGCACCATACTGGATGAATTGTAAACTATATGCACCACCAAGTAACGCTACACTGAACAAGAGACATTGAAGCTGGTGCAGTGGAAGTTTATAGTAAAAACAGTTTATTTAAACACTATTTCTTTTCAAATTGAAGCAAAACTAAAGAAAATTGATCGTACGTTTTATACGCATTATAAATTATACTTATCACCCAAACCAGTCCCAACAACAAAAAGGATACGTATAGTATGCGATATAATGTAAATACCAACTTATCTTCAATTTTAGTATAATTTTATATAAAACTTGCAACAAATCGGATCGCCATTGTCTTTGATTTTCATGTACTTTATATAACACATGTAATAGAAGGCATATCTATATGGAGTAAATGCCAACTAATTTTCGATTGTAGTTTAATTTAAGATGAAAATATGCGCGAACAGGAAACATTTTATTTGGGTTTTATTTGTATGTTTATTGTAATACTGTAGGGAAACGGAATAGAGAAAGGGGAGGTTTGGGTACCCATAAACCGGTTTGACCCTACGGCTGGCTGTTGCCGGTACCAAGTCCGGCTATCCCGAGTTCCTATCGTTGTCTATGTTTGTCTTTTGTCATTGTATTGTTTTTTTGTGCAGTTCCATAGTGGATCGTGGCATGTGATTGCAATGTTCGGCAAATTGTAAGTGTTTCCTGTTATCTTTTCTTTATCAACATATCGTATGCGATATGATAAAAATGACAAATAATCATAAAGTTTTGTATAATTTTATATATAAAATGTAAAAATGTATATCTATAGTATGGAATATGGTGTAAATGCCAACTAATCATCATATTTTTTATATTCAATTAGAAAACACAAAACATAAGGTATATCTACAAGTATGTAATATAATGTAAATGCCAACTTATCTTCAATTTAAGTAAAATGTTACATAAAACTTTTAACAAAAAGCAAAAATGTATTATGACAAATGGTGTAAATGCCAACTACTTATCATGTTTTTTATATTCAATTAGAAAACACAAACAAAAGGTATATCTACAAATATGTGATATAATGTAAATGCCAACTTATCTTCAATTTCAGTATTATTTAATATATGTGCAGCAAAAAGGATATGTAATGCAAACTTAACCTCAAATTTTTAACAAATTTACAGGAAGCATGCAACAAAAAGAATATCGATAGTATGCTATATTTTGTAAATTCCACTTAATCTTAAGATTTGCATATATCGTCCCTGGTCTGCAGGAGGGGTCATTGTATGGTGAAAAAAATAAAAAGATTCTGTTCGATGTACGAAACAGAACTTTCATGTATGTTATACATTTCAAGTTGTACTAGAATGTAAGTGAACTAATAAGATCGTGTACGGAAAAAAGTTTTTGGATACGTTTTACGACGATAACAAAAGAACCTTTGCCACCTGAAATTAATGCACCCTCCATTTGTAAAGAAAGGATGCTAATAAATACCTACATACAATGAAGAATACCAAAAAATGTCACTCCGGAACAACCCCTGAAATAAAATACGGCAAGACTGTATCACCCTCGAGTTACTAATACTGTATATAAAACTAGCATAAAAATATATTCTTTATTTACACTATTGTAATTAGGCCTTTGTAAAAAAAAGTCCTAAAGTTGAGACTTTATACTGTAAAAAAAAGATAGGATCTTGGCAAATTTTTCACGAAAATTGTCATTGTTCAGCAACGTAAAGTAAAAATGCAATGTTTTGTTGCATGATCCAGCCATTCCGAAATAGAAATACATTGTATTATACACTTTGTCTATTGTGCAAGGATTAAGGTGTATGGCGTCAGGTCTATGGTTATGTGATGCATGATGAACATGTATGGTGTAAGATGTATGGTCATAGTGTACATGTATGGTGTAAGGTGTATGATGCATAGTGTACATGTATGGTGTAAGGTGTATAATGCATGATGTACATGTATGGTGTAAGGTGTACGATGCATAGTGTACATGTATGGTGTAAGGTGTATGGTACATGATGTACATGTATGGTGTAAGGTGTATGATACATGGTGTACATGTATGGTGTAAGGTGTATGATACATGGTGTACATTTATGGTATAAGGTATATGGTGTAATGTGTAATGGTGTATGGTGTATTGTGGAATGCTGTGATGTATGTTTTACTGTACAATCGCAGTACCCTCGTTTAATTAGCTTATTAAGTTAAAAAATGTTCATTTCCTAAGTTAGGGCTTTTGATGTGATTGTGGTTTACGGCCATTGTAGGTGTTTCCTGTTATCTTTCTTATATTAATTTTGAAGTTGTATTACATGGATGTAAAATTGTTCAACATTTAGCAAGTGAATTCCGCTTAAACAGGTGTTAGGGGTCGTCTTACACTTACTATGAGGTAGGTGTGTTTGCTCTTTATTGAAGACCTCACGGTAAATTCAAAATAAGAAAAACAATGAAAGCGCTGTTCCATTTGCTTGACCTTGCCATGTATTTACATGTTTTTGTCCGATGTACATTTACTCCATATCCCTTTATTTTTAAAGAGAAAAGTAAAGTGTAGAATATTGAATCGTTTATTGTGAATTTCCCATTCTTGTGTAATAACATCTTTTCTGCCCCTGCATATACATCGTTAATGTATCTGACATGCTTTCCAAATACAAGAACTCTACCATCAGATGTTCATTACTATCCGGAACACTACTATTCTATGCAAACTGTTGAAATTGACATTCCATAAGTTGTATGGTCGTCTCCACGAGTTGGCAAGTATAATGTTATAATACTGAAACATTCTAATAGGTTAATATCCAAAAAGTGTCCATTTAACAATGAATGGTTAATATGCAAATGAGACGAAGTCTCTACAACGAGCTTTGAACTATGCTCATATTTCATAGTAAGTTCAAGTCATTACTGTAAATATTTCTCGCCAGAAAATCATTTTGTCTATGTCAATGTGTGAAAACAATGAAATAAATCATCTAATTATGGCCCGTTGTTATGGAGAAAAAAATCCAGATTTTTCAACACCAGTCTTACAGAAATTTTACACTAGTATTTCGGAATAACACTTTAACATGTTTATTAGCTGTTGATAACAGCGTTCAATCAAAGACAAAATACATTCTCGTTAACTCTATAGCTTTTATCGAAGTAGCCTAATCTTGACCACTAAAGAATATTGATTTAAAACCAGGGCATATGTTTTACAACCTTCAAAACTCCTTTCCGTCGGTTTGATATGCAAATACATTTTAGCATTATTTATAAATTGTAAAACATATTTTGAGTTAAATTTTCATTGATCATAGGCGCGAGACCGTGTATTTGACAACATTTGAATAACAATTTGAATAACTACACCTGAAATGTTCGACAACATCCGTTACACGACTGGAAATTCTATAGCTCTGTGGATTGATTTTTGTCGTACGAATTGATTCATTTATTTTTTCAATCAAATAAGAATGGAGAATAGTAGAACTTTTCGAAGGTAGTTTCGTGGCAAATAAAACCTATAAAGATAATGATACTCGCGTGCATTTAATAGTGAACTCAATTTTCGTTTAGTTTCCTCGATCCTATTATGAGAAATGTTCGCAGTTACATTCACACATTTCTCAAGAAGACACACAAGTAACAAGAAACCATTTACTTGTTGGGATTTAATTTACGTCCGCTACAAAATTTCCATCAAATATTCATCGGTTGAAAATAGTTGGTCACAAAAATGCAGTTTTCGTTTTACAGGAATTTTCAATTAGTATTTCAAATTGAATCGGATTAAAAGAGTCATACGAATTGGACACTTTACTTTAGTATTTTGTTATTTACTTGCATTATCCGTAATTCTCGTAACATGTTATGTTAATTTCACTATAAAGCTGAATTTTCGCGCAAGTATTTAAGGAAATAAATTTGTATAAATAACATCTCATGTCACTCTCAGTTTCACTGGTGTTCACACTATGAGTGCCTTGTCTTTTAATGTTGTGTTTTCTGTTTCTGTGTTTTGTATCTGTCTATAACGTAATTGTTTTCTGTATTCAACGTCATTGTTTTCTGTGTTCAACGTCATTGGTTTCTGTGTCCTCGTTTTGGCCATGTCTTTGGACATTTTGTTATTCCACTCCTTTGTTCCTTCGGCATTCTACTGCCATTGTTTCGTAACAATGTTTCTTCTATATTTCTTTCTCCTACTAGTATTTCAATTTCAAAATACCGACGTTTCTGCATACGGCCATTTTGAAACCTTATGTGTTTTCAGTGCAAATCAAACAAAGCATTTTGAAGACCAGAAATAAACACATGTAAATATTTTACGGAAAGATATGGAGTAAATGAACATGAGACCATAACACATATGTTCACTCAAACTGCAATAATTACTGACTACTGGGCTGGTTAATACCCTCGGTGACTATCGGTCCACCAGCAGTGGCATCGACCCAGTGGTAACAAATAACTAAATACCGAAGTTACTGTGAATTTACTTTCTGCATATGCACATTTCGACGAGTGATTCTCTTCAGTAGAGATAAAATCTAAACGTTTGGAAGACCACAAACTCAAATGGATTGGGAACGTATTTTTACTTTAGTTAATTTTTTACAATCGAAAGTATATAATATTACCTTATTCCATGGGACTTCAAAACTTGTATATGAAAAACAAACTATGATATGATGTATTTTGCAAACCCCGATTGAAAATTGTGACTCTCAGTACTTTGCCGTATTTAAGACGGTTAAGTTTGGTTCAATTTTTGAAAGGGATTTTCACATAGAGTTGTTTAGGTACCATGGACAATATGTTCTTATAAAGTCTGAAAGAAATGTGCAGTCTTTTTTGAAAACCTTCCATGCACCAATTTTGACTGTAACATGTTCCATTGCTTCGTTTTACCATGAATTTGTAGAGATTTTTGTCCCATGTGCATTTACTCCATATCCCTTCATTGCTTATGTAAAAACAGGTAACCAGTACCATCACCTGTTATCGTATAGCAATTTTATTACGACTTGAAAACATCATTTTCTGAGATACAAAGAAGTTTCTACATTTCATTAAAGACTCAAACCCCCATACCGGTGAACATGATCTCACCCATGTTTTTTTGTTTTTTGTTTTGGTCCGGGTTGTTCGTCTTTGTGTGTGTGTGTGTATGTTCACTTTTCTTTTCTGTGCCGTACTCATATTGTGTCTCTGTTTCTATGTTGTTTCCGATGTTGCCATTGTCCTTGGATTGTTCGTTTTTGATTGACGGTTCGGTTCTCACTTACTTTAATAATATTAAAATATTTCTAACATATTACTTGTGTGAAAATTTGTTCAGCATTTACAGCATTTTCAAACTTGTTACTGTAATGTAAAACAAACTTGTTACTGTAATGTAGCCTACTATCTTAAATTTGTAGTACGGTTGTTTAATTTTATCATCTATCCCTCTAGTGTTTTGGTTATAAAACCAAATATAGAGCAAAAAAAAGAATAAGAATATATATGGGTTTAGTTCTATGTGGCTATTCATACGCACCTAAAGTAGATCTATATATACGAAACATTATTGAAGCTAGATCTTTGTTTCCAGATTTAAAATATCAAATGTGTTCGTAACTGATTTTGATGTTTCGCTTTGGTTCTATGATGATTTATTTTCTATCGGCTCTTAGAAATCTTTTGACCTTTTTGTACTCCACCTTTTGTTAATTTATCTACACTCAAACTATCAGACATAGATTCTGGAAATGGCTATCGTTTTGAAATAAGTTGATGCAAATGGTGTTGTTTATTTTTTCTATGGCATCACCATTTGTAAGCTGAGTAACGTGCAGGTAACGGTTAAATGTCCCAAAATATCAATAACCGGCAATAAATATTACTCTTAACTGGAGGAAAGGATCACCATTTATTTACAATTTTCCCAACCGATTTAAACATGATTGAACCACTTTTAAGGTAGATCGACAATTATACACGGCGCATACGATTGGCGCATTTGCGAAACAGGAGTCGGGTGCGCAATTGATCTTGATTTCCAAGCCTGAATATTCCTTATTCGGTCTTTTATTTGTGACGTACCGTCTTTCCTTTCTCCCGTCCCCTTTCCTGTCTTCCATCCCTTCTCTCCCGGTCTTCCTTTCTTTTCTTCTCTCCTTTCTCCTTTTATCGCCCCTTTCTCCTTTCCCACTCCCTTTTCTCCTTTCTCCCACCCTCTCCTTTCTCCACCCCCTTTTCTCCTTTCCCACTCCCTTTTCTCCTTTCTCCCACCCTCTCCTTTCTCCAACCCCTTTTCTCCCGGTCTCCCTTAACCCTGTCCGCCCCTCCTTTATGCCCCCGACCGCCGAGCAGCGGGGGCATAAAAATCGTTTTTGTCAAATGTAATTAAAAAAATCATGTTGTGCCCCCTCGGCACTCATCACTCTGGATCCGCCCCTGCAAACGGTGACATATATATATATATTTACGTTCAATATATAGCTGAAGTGTATATCTTTTAAATATAAAAAAGAATAAACAAAATCTATCTGATATTTATTTCATATGAATGCTAAATGATAAGCATGTTTGCACAGTTCCCTATATTCTGTGTAAATATTGTTGAAAAATACTGCATTTAGCCTGATTTTCTGAGCCTGATAACAGAAAAAGATAATCGGTGAAATATCATTTTTATTTTATATTTTGAACAATTGGACTAAGACCTACGAAATATCTAAAAAAATTATGTCTGATATTTTTATTAGGCTCGAATTACCTTAACTTATTATACGTGAAGTCAACTTACCTAAACCGTTCGATGTGAAATCAGCTTACAGGAGGTGATCATGACCGCTCTTGATAATTATGGAGAGCAATATATCAGTGTATGGTTTGTGCGAATACAAGACGACCCTTTTATGTTAATAACAATAGAAACAAGACCGAAAGAGATATTATTCTCGTTCTAAAATAAAATAATATTAGGAAAGTAAAATTATTAGTCTCACATATGGATCTCTCTTATATGCAACACTCCATTTTAAAGTGATACGGTGACTACCTTGATAGAGGTCGGTTTCCCATTAACAGGCTACTTAAACACCACTGAAGTTTCACGGTCTTATGTTCAGCTAACTTGTTTTCCTTCGCAACTAAAGTTTTTTTCCTCCACTGGATTTTACTTTACTACCGGAGTTGACATGTTTAACACCGCGGATACAGGCGATGTCTACTCTACCGGTGTACCTGGGCTCCGTGTTGTTAATTTTTGCATGTGTGTGTGTCTTCATTTTACTTTTCTGATTGTTTCTTGGTGTTTCCGATGTTGACATTATCCCTTGATAATTCGTTTTTAGACTGACGGTTCAGTACTCCATTTTTAGCTCACCTGGCTATGCCAGGGTGAGCTTTTGCCATCACTTGGCGTCCGTCGTCCGTCCGTCCGTCCGTCGTTAGCTCACTTTAAAAAATCTTCTCCTCTGAAACTACTGGAGGGATTGGTTTGAAACTTTATAGTAATCATCTATGACATGTCCTGTACAAACGATCCTCATTTTATTATGATCCAATGAAAAACATGGCCGCCAGTGCTAAAAATAGAACCTAGGGGTAAATTGCAGTTTTTAGCCAATAACCCAAAAACCGATGCAGATATCAAAAATCTGACATGGGGTAAAATTGTTCAGAATGATGAGATCTATCTACCCTGCAATTTTGAAGAAAATAGGAAAACCCGTCTCAGAGTTACAGCCCTTTTTCCGTAAAATTTTCAAAATTTAAGCCTTTTTTATTTTTTATTTCAAAAACTGTAACAGATAGAGGTAAAGTGTAAATTGCAAAAATGTTCAGCATATCAAGATCTTCATATTCTGAAATTTTGAAGAAAATCCAACTGCCTGTGTTGTAGTTATTGACTCTTTTCCACAAAAAAATCAATGCCATATGGTTATGGGTTATTTCCCTTTAAAATCTGTTTTCAAATCTTCTTTAATTTACTTTTCTCTTTTAAGTTTTAAATTCGTTGCTATCTCTTTATTAAAAATAATTATTTGTTACATAATCAAGAGCAAAAAAGTGTTTTTTGTTCAAATTTTTACATTTTTTTTTTGCAAAAAAACTTTCATAAACTATACTTATTTCACAAATTAATAATAATTGTATATTAATACATGTTGTAAGTCCCAGTCAGTCAATGTTTGCCCACCATGAAAATATCATTCCCAGATAAATACTGAAGTAGCATCTTACCTTCAATGTCTGCTTAACTTTCTAACTGACCTGCATGGCTATGCCTTGGTAATTTTTGTTTGCCCACCTTGCAAACATCTCTCCCAGATAAATATTGAAGTAGCATCTTAACTTCATTGCCTGCATAACTTTATAACTGACCTGCATGGCTATGCCTTGCCATCACTGTGTCAGTGGTCTGTCTATCATAAACTTTTCATTCAAACATCTTCTCTGAAACCGCTGGGCCAATTGAAACCAAACTTGGGCATAATGGTCCATAGGTGGCCCCTTTTTAAAAAAATGTCTGGCAAGTCCGTATCATATCAAAGATGGCCGCCAGCAGGAACGCGGTTTAACATTGGACCCTTTATGAAAACATTCAAAGATCTTCTCTGAAACCACTGCGCCAACTGGAACCAAACTTGGTCACATTAGTCCTTCGGTGGTCCCCTTTGAAAATTTTGTCCGGCAAGTCTGCACGTCATCCAAGATGTCCGCCAGCGGGGACCTTTGTCCAAAATTGGACAATATTGAAAAAATCTTCTCCTCTGAAAATACTGGGCCAATTGGAACCAAACTTAGTCACAATGGTCCTTAGGTGACCTCTTTTAAAAATGTGTTCAGCAAGTCCACATTATATCCTAGATGGCTGCAGGAGGGAACGTGTTTTTAACATTGGACCCTATAGGGAAACATATTCATAGATTTTCTCCTCTGAAAGTACATGGCCAATTGGAATCACACTTAGTCACAATGGTCCTTACTTGGTCCCCTTCATAAAATGTGTCTGGCATGTCCACATATCATCCAAGATGGCAGTCAGCGGGGAACATTGTATAACCTTGGACCCCATGGGAAATCGTTTAAAGATCTCCTCTGAAAATACTATGCCAATCGGAACCAAAGTGAGGCACAATTATCCTTACATGGTCTTCTTCAAGAAAGGTGACAGTTGGTCTTC
This sequence comes from Modiolus philippinarum, assembly GCA_002080025.1. Taxonomy (NCBI): domain Eukaryota; kingdom Metazoa; phylum Mollusca; class Bivalvia; order Mytilida; family Modiolidae; genus Modiolus; species Modiolus philippinarum. The sequence continues at coordinate 232,542 of MJUU01033517.1, read as the reverse complement.
CCCCCATCAAAAATAGCTGCCAATGGGAAACATAGTTTAATTTTGGATCATATAACATCAGCAAACTTCAAAATGAGACCCTTAAACAGTCAATAAACAAATTTGAAAATGAGAACCTTAAACGTTGTGATTATTTTGACTTATTGTGTCAGCATGACCAAGGTGAGCTATACAGGCTCTTGAGAGCCTCTTGTTTACCTGACAGCATGATCGATAGAACTGCATAGCATATAAGAAAGAAATTAAGATTTAATTTTTCCCTTGTATTCATAGGTATTGAATAAATTGTTAATGGTTATTTTCATTATTAATATATTTACAACTGATAATATACACATTTTACATGTACTTCGCCATCCTGACATTTTTATCCAGTACTACATAAAAGACGAGTAAGTATTCCGACAACGCATATCCCCGTTGTTCTGGTTACGAATTGAATATATTAGTACCATTAATTTCTGTATGAATAAGTGTTTTCTCTTTATTATTCTAGGGCTGACTTTTAGGATGAAACTTCATGTTGCTTAAAAATAGATGAAAAGCAGTTTCTCAACGTTTTTGTATCGTATGAAATTAATAGTTATTTGAAATAAGACAGAGGTCGTATTTTAAGTACATTACAATCAATTTAAACTTAATTGTTTTTGTTTTTCACTGAAATTAAAATAATGATAATCTAAAAACTTGCTTAAAGAAATATTGCAAATATAAATTGCTCTTTCATGAGTATTAATGATAAAACTTAAAAAGGTCAGGGATGTTATTAAGCACATTAATACGTAATATTTCAATATTTTCCGTTTTATTCATTTTCAGTTGGTATAAATCGTCGGTGAAAAAATAATGAAGGAAGTATTTTTAAAAAGAATGAATAAAATTATTCACCCCCGGAAATCAACACTATTTACAAAGTGAGAAATTTCCGTGTTTATATCGAGATATATAATTAAAATACCCTGATAAACATATGTGCCACCGATTTAATGTTTAAAGACCGTCAATATTAGCTAATATTTATTCTTCAGGAAGTAGTTAAGAACACCTTTTGGATACGGCAAGAATAACTTAACAAACTACATCCTGTTTTACTGATAAATATTTTAATGAGAAAGAACGCTTCAGCGTTATGACGAATATCGACTGATATTAACACTCAATATGTTCTATGGTCGCCATCTTGAGCTGGTTGGCCAGTAAAATGTAACGGACTTCCACTTGCCACTCACCTTGTTCTTACATCTGACTAAACCTTGCATTGTGTCGTACATTTGTATCATCTAAAATGACTGACATGACTTGTTCTTGGCAACGATGTTTGCTTCGGATAAACACTGAAATATGTTTATGAATTCCTCGTGTATTTTCATAAATTAAAGCCCGACTTTTGTCTACCAAAACAGTTATCTTTTTCAATGTCTTTATAATTTTAAAAACTAATAGTTACATTTTCATTGTGTAAAGTCATTTTTGCATTATTTGGGGGTGGGGGGGGGGGGGGNGGGGGGTAAAAAGAAATTCAAATTGATATTTCAAAAATCTTCCATTTTTATATTTTTTTTAAATGATAACAGAAACATTGTGCAAAAATGCAAAATGACCGAACAAGTATTTTAACAGATTTTTGCTTTTGAATTTTAAAGTACATACACGTTGATAATGCGTTTCTTTTGATGTTAAGTAGTTCATTTCTCAAATGCCTGAGTATGTACCGGTATAACGGGAGACACTGACCCTGTCGACACAACTGGTCTCAATACTTCCGGACTTAATGTTATTTTTTATAGTTGTATCTTAACGGATAACGATATTGAATATCAACATTATATACTTTCTTGTACTTAATACAGATATTGTTAAACATTATAAGAATAAAAGTAATTTTGGAGGATCCATAAACTCCTCCAAAATTACTTTTACTTCTTATAATTCCTATAAAGTAATGTTTTCACTGAATTTGACGTCACCATATACTGCACTATATTTTGGGGCGTATTAATGGCGAAGAAGCGTGTATCGACAAAATAACTTCGTTGTTGTTCGTGACGTTGAGCAATGAAATTGGACGTTGCAATAGCGATTGGAATTATCTAAAAGTGAATTCTGCTCAAACCAGTGCAAGGGGTCGTCTTAAATTTAGTTATAATAAAGCTAATTGTTTAAGGTTCATGGTGACTGCAAGATGAAGGACAACAATAATATGTTGTTCCATTGCTTGGTTTTACCGTGTATTTGCAGAGACTTTGTCTCATTTGCATTGACTCCATATCCTTTCCTTGTTTATTGTTATAAAGCAAAATCAACAATAGAGTCATATGAAGGGTATGAGAAACTCTTCAAAGGATGATTAGAATGTCCATCCTCAAATGAAGTAGAGCAAAAGTTTAACTTTTGAAACGCCATTTCAACATGAACTTTTACTTTCCTGCAGGATCTAATTAAAAATTCCTTCTGGAAAAATGGAGAAAAGATAAATATATATAATGTTATGTTAAGGTTAGGTTAGGGCTGTGTTAGGTTAAGACAGAGTTATTAAAAGTATAAAGTAACATACTAAAAGTTTTCATCGACAGCATAAGTATTTAGAGTGCCTGCTTTCCGACAGACAAATGTAGGATATCAGCCTGAGTAATTGTTCATAACTTTCTGCTGATTTATTCCATTATTGGTATAAAGCCAAATTCACAATTGATGGTCTTCGTCTTGACCAAAAACTAGCTTATTTATAAATACCGAACTTATTGTAAATTTTGTTTCTGCATATGGCCATTTCGACAATTTATGTCTCTTCAGTGCTGATAAAGTCTAAATATTTGGATGACCATGAACCCAAAGATGTTTAAAAATTGATATAGAACAAATAACTAGTATGGTCTAAATGAAAAGCCAAAATCAACTAAGGACAGAGCTTTGCATGAGGGAGATACACGCTAGTTTCAACAAATATACAAAACCTTAGATATTGCAAGTTTAAAAATAAATAGGCATTCGGGTCAGCACCAAAGTACTGACTACTGGGCTGGTGAATACCCTCGGGGACTAACAGTAGCTAATTTTGAATGATAATTTCCATTATATTCACAGTTTATGAAGTCTACATTACACAGCTTTTTTCGCTATTGTCGTAATAATATTTTTTTCTATAATCAGTTAACTCTTTACTTTAAGTACTGTTTAAAGGACTATCCCCCTCATACAATGCTCTGTTCTACCTAGTATTTGTATTTCTTTTAGATCCAATTGGTCTTTTTGTTCTCTGTCAGCTCTGAACATCATTCGAATTTTTTGGCTTCCAAGCGGTTTTATTTGACGTGACAAGTGATTTAGAATTTTTGATTTTGGAATCCCCCTTCCATCCTATTTGCTTCGGTGTTCGTTTGCAGATGTATCCAAATTGTCATTTGAACAAACTTAATTTACAGCAAATTTGGTTTTTGTTATTAACAACGCTCACTTAATTTGACATTCAGTTGTTGTTTGAAAATTGCAGAATTACGGAACATTGCTCACACGTGTTTATGAAGCAGGATATTTCAGATCAGAAAGCTAAAAAAACACATATCTGTTAATTAACACTAACAATATTTATTTCAAAAAATTTACGTGTTCATCTTGCCACATTACATGAATTTATATTCTGTAAACTACATTTTGATAGATTATTTTGGACATGGAGATCACATTTTATTTTGTCTTATTATGAATTTTATATGAGACCATTTTTATCACTGCCTAAATTTAATTCTGTTCACCAAATTTTCCTTGATGACTTTTAGTCTTTTGTAGTAAGAAAAGATACGCAGATACATTTGATATACTTTTTCCCAAAATTTTGCGATGTAGAAAGTCTAATGCGTTGTGAATAAAGTGTATAACCTATCAAAATACTGTGTGGACGATTTGCCCTTAATGCTTTAGTTTCTTTTATTCTGTCAATATTGAAAGAGACAAATATTTAGATTGCAGTCTGGAGCTACTTTATTTTTGGTAATGGGGATAATAACCAGGTTAGGAGCCAATAGTCAAAGGGTAAAAAGATGGAGTAGGTGAAACTGTACATTGTGAACCACAATGTTCCTGACCGTTATAGGAATTTAAAAGAAATATCGGTTTCAATGGGTAATATGGCGCCCCTGATCTCCTCTACCACTGCGGAAGTGTCCAGTAGCAACTCAAAAGCAATTGCCAAATTACTTACAGAAGGTCAAAAATGTTTATCACAGTACTAAATAAAAAAAAATCTTTAATTAAGTTCGAACTTTAACTTAAAATCTTTCCACATATGACTGATACTGTTCTACGAACTTTTTTAATGATCATATGAGAATGAATTTTTGAAGCCCTAATTGATGAGGCGGTCACGTAGATAACTATGTTTAATGAAAAAGTCCAAGATCTTGCGTAAGGAATCAACTGTAAAACATCCACTCGGCAAGCAGAAGTTAGAATATTACTCTCCATGTTAGGATTATTGAGTTTTGAAATTGAAATCTTCCCTTTTCTCGTAAAAGATAAAACTAAATTGAATATATTGTCAAATTTGAGATGGAAGTCCAAAAATTGTGTAGATCTAGAAGTTTCTGCCCCTTTTATCTCCTATTCTGGGGGATATATTGACAGGATCGTTTTAGCAAATAATGCGTGAATACCATCAATGAAGAATCTAGCATCTTTTATTTTATGAATATCAACTTTTTGCAAATATTTTATAGACCTTAACCCAGTTACAACAGGTAAAACTGAAAACTTTCTACTTTCAAAACCAGTATTATTTTTCAAAGTTGTATTTTTATTAGATCTATTAACGAGTTTTGTTTCCAATTTTATAAGTGCTAACAAATCAAATTTGAGTTTGCATATATGTATATAGCAATTATAACTTAAACTGTATGGCGGAATCCTATGTTAAAGAGTTTAGTGGAAAATAAAGTAGAATACGAACGATTTATGATATGTCAATAAATATTACGATGCATATAAATGACTTTCAGAGAGTGTAAAACATTTATTAAGCTTTCCTTTTAAATTTCAAATGTTGATGTGCAATTTTGTTTTCAAAATATTGTCGATATGGAAACTTGACGTTAAATTAAATTCTATCAGACAGTTAAGTTAAAACATACTAGCAGTAATCAATTGTATCTTTATTTTCTTCTCTATCCTAAAGTCTCAGAGAATAATATCAATTAATCGAATTTCAAATACTTTTTTGAAATTTTCAACCATTGTAAACAATCAAACTAGACCCTTTCTGTTTCTTTAAAAGAAGAGCTCGGAGTCCGTTTCTTCTTACTTAACGGTCTATAAGTATATATTAATGAAGTAAAACAAAATTTTATTAAACACTAAATAGTAAAAAAAAGAAATATTGGGCCATGTCATCGAAAGTATCCTCAAATGTGTCCTAAGACATATCTTAAGACGAAAATTAGGACCATCTTATGACTGTCTTATGACATATCTTAGAGTGCACATTGAAGCAGTCCTAAGACCATCTTAGTAAAGATGTCCTAATTTTGGTCTTAAGTGCTGTTTTCATTATTGATTGAAATAGGAAAACACGTTTTTAGTGGAAATCTAATGGCATGAACGGACAGACATTATTTCAAAAATATTTTACAATACTACTGATATCTTTTCTGAATATTAAACAATTAATTGCAATTGGTTTTAACAAAATTTAGCTGCATTTTGCTGATATATAGAAATAAAATTTTGAAAAACATACGTGTTTTGTTTTTGGTTTTAAACACTTAAATCTAATTGTTTTCATTTAAATCGATATTCTTATAAAGAGAAATCAACAGGTGAGATGATTTAAACCGTCAGTATCCAACATAATGAACAATGACGAAAGAAAATCTCGTGCGCTATTGTTATATGATTGAATATGATGAATAAAAATCATTGAACGGAGGATATTGGCACCATAAAATGCAAAACAATGTATGTTTATTACATACTTAGCGAAGATATGTTCTGTTTTGCATATTTAATATAGGCGGAAGTAAACAGTCCATATCATATACCCAGTCTGATATGGCCATATCAGACCGCCTCGTTCTGAAATAAACATATCAGACCGGTGATATGGCTTTTTCAGCCCGGGTGTGACTCCTAATTGGAAGTATATAATAAACAGATTAAGACATGGTCTTTTCCATATCAGCACGGTTATCATCCCTCGACCCATATCAGGCCTCGGCTGGCGCCTCGGGCTGATATGGGGGTCTCGTGATGATAACCGTGCCGATATGGAAAAGGCCATGTATTAATCTCTATTTGATTGGTGAGAACCAATTAAGTAACATTTCTATGGAGTAGAACAAATTATTTGGTTAAGACAGACTTAAGACACCTCCATAGCAGTCCTAAAGTTAGGATCCATTTTGAGATGTATCCTAAGTTAGGACATGTTCGATGAACCCACTTAGGACTAAGATTTGTCATAAGATGGTCTTAGGACATGTCTTAGTCCTAAGACATCTTCGATGACACGGGCCATGGAAACATCTCTTTCATTTAGGTGACTTATAACATTATCATACACCCGTAAGACACGGTAACAAGATATTAAATTCAGTATTACAGCATTTGAATGTAATTCCGGGTTCCTATTGTTGTTTATGTTGTCTTTTGTCTTTTATTGTTGATTTTTTAGTAGTTTCCGGGTTTATCGCGACATGTAATTGTGATTTTTTGCCATAGTGGGTTTCTTTTTATCCTTTCTATCGTAATATTTATTCTATTAAAAGACGGAGTAGCTTGTTCTTGCATACTTCGCAGTCCTACGGCTGCTGTTTGATTCTAAAGCAAAATTTTACCGTCTAAAAGATAGCATTTCGCAAATATCTTGATTCAGTCAGTACGGAATGCATCGGCATCCGAATACCAAGGGAAAAAATGAATAATGTCAAAATATAAAAAGGAGTACTTTTAAATCGCAACCTTTTAAATACCGCCCGAATTTCGTTAAAACATTGCACTTTGTTTTCAAGTACACAACTTTTGAATTTCGCCATTAAACATCTCCATCATTTTATAGACGAGGGTCTCTGCAACATTTTTATTCCTTTTGAAAATATAGTTATTAATTTAATGTGTCGTGCGGCAAGCAGGAAAGAATGAATATAGAATTGTTGAAAAAAGTCAATTATTGTGACCTCTTTGATCAAGAAAAGAATTTAATCACATATGTCAAGGAAGTGGAGATTGATTGTGAATTCACGTTGATTTGTTTAACATATAAAACTTTAGTTGACAAATTATCTCATAGATGTAAAGAAAGTAGGAGAACGGCATAAAGACCTTCTATACGGGGGCACTATTGATAAATATATAGTTTTATTAAAATCCTTTGAAGGTACGTAGACTATTTTTGGCGATTTTGATCAATTTTTAGTGCTGCTAGATTGTTTTTTGGAGGAATCTACAGGACAGAAAAAAAATGAAAAGAATTGAAAGGTATCAAAGCACGAATATACGAATAGCAGGTTTTATTAAATGAAACCAAAAATTGTGTTTTATATTGCAAAGAGTCTTGAATATAAAAAACGCTCATACCATGATAAATATACAATTATGTTGGCTCGTGATTTTGCATAAGGACAAATTTTGTATGAACTAGTGTTTGCAACTAGATGTGAGTTTTAATGTGACCTAATTCAAACAAAAAATGAGTTAAAATACAAACACCAGTTCCACCAAAACTCTGTATGTAAAATATCCACCCTAGGCTCGCTATGTTGTGGATTTAATACAAAATTACAACACAAAAAAATGAAAATTTACAAAACACTTCAAGAAGGCTAGTCTACATTTTAGTGTCCTGTGACTTTATTAAAATGGTTCTGGTGAAAATGTACATGTACCATGTATCACATAAATAAATTATACAAGATTTCGTGTCTGCTCTGTTGGACGAATGCCTATTTAAACTTTTGGTATCTTCAACAATTATTTCAGATGAATCTATTCTACGATGATGAAGTAGTGTTTTATATCACAATTTATAATACATGTATTTGCAATTCATGTTAACCTGATAAAAGCCTCAACTTATTAATAAACTAACAAAATAATATTTTAGGTATGACAGGTATAACGTAGAAAAAGTAATGTGAACCGTATTTACTGTAGCGTATGTCATTTTGTTGCTATAGAAAGTCTTACTTTCCTTCATAAAACAGTATTTCTCTAAGGATGAATCCCTCGTCTGGCAGATGATTTTATTCAGATTTTAGTTTCTTCAATTAAAATGAATTTGACATCCACAGTGTTTTCCATTTTGAATTTGTAAAAGGTGCTTGTTTTCGGCAATTAAAAGGCTTTGGCATTTATAGTAGTTGAAATTATCTTAAACTTTATATAAAAACGACTACCTGCCTTAAGTGAAAGGTGATTGTTTTGAAAATAAAGGTGGTTTTTTTAACCACCTATAAACAGGAATGGAAAACACTGATGACCCCCCTCCCCCCACTGATCCATAAATATAATCAAAGGGCATCCCATCAGTCTATTCGAAAGTTGGTGTTTGGTCCCCTTTTCTTTGTTATTTGCACTAAAGAGAAACGAGTTGTAGAAATTGCTTTATGCTGGGATTATCATTTCTTTTTTACTGTCTACGACCCATCGATAGCAATTACTGTTGAGTTGCTACAGGACACTACCACAATGGACAGGGAGGTTTGGTTCGCCATAAAACCGGTTTTACTCATAATTTCTTTTGAAATGCCTGTACCGAGTCACCATGGCTGTCGACATTTTTTCCGGTTGTTTTCCACCAGCTTTGTCTTTTTGCCTTTGGACCTTGGATCTTTACAATTCTGTTCGGTAAATTTGTTATTTCCACCATTTACTTGAAATAATGGTAGTTTATGATTTCAATTATATTTCCGCATATAATACGCTCATATGCGATTTTTTTTAAATTAAAGTACCAATGCTTAAAATTTGAACGAAGTGACCATTTAAATTATTTTTTTTGAAAACACAGATCCATTTCTTTAACATTTCTGTTTAAAAATTGATTACTTGCATACCTACAAGGACTTTCCATCTGCATATTTTTCCTTAAAATGTCACACCTTCTCTACAGTGTCAAAATTTCGCCACACATCTAAAGTTGTCCTAGAGATTCCCGGAGTACAAGGAAAACAAACCCGTAACTTCAAACCATGACGGTACAACAATGCAGTGATACATTTGTTGTCAATAGGGAAATCCAATCTTTTAAATGTTCAAAAAGTTCATCTGGTCAATTAGCCTTTGTCTTAACATGTACCTGATATATAAATCTTTATTTATAAATTTACCGCAAATATTTGAAAGGCGCACGAATGCAAAGTCTATCTTTACACTCTAAAGTCCTATTTCCACATCTGTTCCAATATTTGTTTGATTGGTTAAATAATTCGTTTTGCATATCTCAGACTAATTGGTGGTCGTTGTCATGTTGTGCATACTTTAAAAAAAATGAACATTTAGAAAAATATGAAAGGATATGGAGTGAATGTACATGTGACAAAAACGCACACGATACATAGAAAACTCCAGTTTATCAAGGACGGGGCTTTTATTCCTGTCTACATCTTGATGTCTACTTTGAATCACTTTCAAATATTTTTCCGTACTTTTGAGCAAGAACTTATAGATGTTTCACATCGACACAAACCAAAAATATTGCGTTAATAATAAATATGAATCAATGATTAATACGTAGCTTTTTGATTTTTTTGCTTTAAAATAAATGCTGCATATGTACAAAACAGACTTTAAAATTTTGAAATTACGATGGGAAATGCTACCTTTTCCTAATTTATAAAAGCAATTCTGAAGTAGATTTCTGCATTTGATACATATGTGGTCAATAAAACAGCCTGTTGAACGCAGAAATTATAAAAAGGTAAATAGAACAAATTATCAGATAACATGACACCGTGAATTTATTTTCTGCATATGCGCATAAATATGCGGAGATATGTTTAGTTTTTAAGTCTTGAAAATTATTTAGTCTCTGACTTATCGGACAGTCCGAGATTTTTAGGTATCATTACTACGAATCCATCCATTTTTTTCTTTCCTCTGCTTTGATATATAATAATATTATAGGATTAAACACCGTTTTAAAGGAATTTACTGGAGTATAAACGGGACCAATTCACTCACAAATAAATAAAAGTCCGAAGGACTTTTATGATATGTTTGTGAGTGACTTGGTCCCGTTTATACTCCTATAAATTCCTTTCAAACGGTGTTTAATCCTTATAATTCTTTTAATTTGATGATAAGTAATCAAATTCTTACTTTTATAATGCCAATCACACGTTTTTGTTCTATTCGATTCACTCGGCGTATGAATTTATAAGGTGAACTTAAATGTAGTTCGGTCAACGTCGTCTATCGAAAAATAAACTACTTCAGAACTTGATACCGGAAGTAAATTCAACCAATCATATCAGCGTATTTCCTATTATGCAAATCATATAAGAATTATTAAGTGATAAAACAAATGCAAAATTGTAAAAAGTGTGACAAAATCATAGGCTGATGCCAAAATTAGATGATAATAAAATTTACTTGGCTTTTATCTGGACCAGCTGCTGGACCTAAAACTGACAAAAGGTTCGTTTCATTTCTGGGGTTCTTTACAAACTAAACTGCATATACAAGTACAATTTCTGTGTCAAAAGGGTAAGAAAGTCCATCTAAGACAAGGTCGTATGAAGCTTTCTTCGTCGTATATATCCAATTTGTTCAACATCAAAATTAAAAACTCTACAAACCATTATTGCTCCCAGTAAATTTGATCAAAATGTTTAAAGCATTAGACCGATAGGTTCCAAAGTTCGATCAAATTTTAAGATATTGTTATCTTCATCTCGTTAGAAATTCAACGAAATTTACATTCGTTTCTTTGTTTTCAACTCGAGAAAAGATGGAATTTCTCACCCTGGAGGGAAATATCCCTGATCTTCAATGTGAACGCGAACTCACATCTCCTATATCCTAGTCATAACCTACTTAAGAGTTTCTCGCATTCTCATATTATGTATATGACACTATATGTAACCCTATCGAAAACTTTTTTATCTTACTTTTTATTTTTTGTATTCAAAAAACGGCGATCTTAAACACTTAAACTCTTATGTAAAAATAATACACTAATTATTAGAAACAATTAAGTCCCCTGCTAGTCCCCAAGGGTACTCGCCAACCTAGCAGTCAGTACTTCGGTGCTGACCCGAAAACTGATTTTATTTTGAAATTTGCAATGTCTTAATTTTACATTTTTTTAAACTAAGTAGGTACTCCAAAGAGAAAAAATTAAATGATTGCATTCGACGAATATATCGGCGCAAAAAGATAGTTATCTGCTTGAATAATAAGAAATTGAACTTTTAATCCCCCCAAAAATTTAGATTAAGGATAAATTATCATAATTTAAAAAATACAAATTTTCCACTTCCAGTAATTTTTTTCTTCGCATTTACCAGTATATTGAGAGCTAAGGAAAAACTGGTTCAAAATCATTTGGAGTTACGGCGCTTTGGCCACTAATTGGGATTAACTACGTAGAAAATTCAAGAAAACTGCAAATACAAGTAAAAGTAAAAATTGCACGTGCATTCATGAATCTATTTGAAACTTTGCAGTTAAAAAGTAAGAGTTGTAATTTAAATAAAACACTTAACATGCGTCTTCATGCACCATGTCATCATAACGTATTTGTGCAATGAAAATAGATAAATCATAAAACTTTGCTTACAAAATTCTTCGTTGGAGTACCTAAACTAGGGAATATCTCCCTCACGCATAGCCCTGTCCTTAGCTGATTTCTGGCTTTTCTATTTAGATCATACTCATTTTTTGAAATTATGGATTTCCTTTGTTTGGGTTCTAGTGCTGCTGATGAGGAATAAATTTCCGAAATGGCCATACAGCTTATTTAAATTATTGCAGTTGGAGTTAACATATGTGTTATGGTCTCATGTTCATTTACTCCATATCCTTTCGTGCTACCGAGTGCGAATCGATGGGATCATTATCAGAGTCTAAACAAAAGATGCGATTCCGATAAAGGAATTATTACTGTCATTAAATCAATAATGTTTACGACATTAATAATGACTTTTTCAACAATAGCATATATTGTATTGACTCATAATGATCTCGTCGATTCGCACTTGGTCGATAGTGATACTGGTTGTTTGTTTTCCGTGAACTTTTAAACGTATTTCGGTTTATGGACTTCCAAATGTTTTGATTTGATCTGCTCTGAAGAGACATAAGTTGTCAAAATGTGAATATGCAGAAACTAAATTAATAGTAACTTCGGTAGTTTGTAAATTATTACCACTGGGTCGATGCTTCTGCTGGTGGACTGTTAGTCCGCGAGGCAACTTCAGTACGTCGGTGCTGACCCGAAAACCAAATTTATTCTAAATTGGCCGTATCTTGACAGTTGAAATATTTCTTATTTCTACAGCATGTGTTTAAAAAGAATAAGCTATATACTCATATTCTTAATAGATTTTTTTCGTCTTCATAAAAAATGTCAAACGGAAGCAGAAGTGCTGAAAATGATTTCGTGCATTATACCGAAAATGTAATTCTTATAACTGCGGACGAAAAGTAGATTGTCCTCATGCTTCATTTTCGGAATTAAAAAAAAAGATAAATATTACATAATCGCCACGTTCTTGTAATCAGCTGTTTCATCATATGGTCAGTACAACCGAATTCTCCAATACGATAAACAAGTTTTCAAAATAATACCCGAATATGCATGTACATGTAGCATGGCAATAAGGTCAATACATAGAATTATAGACCTGACTAGAGCACATTGACCGAGGACACAGTCCGAAGTCAATGTACTCTAATCAGGTCTACAAATCCATGTAATGAATGAACTTGCCATGTAATAATTGGTTTATTATTTTATGACATTATTTTTGTTCTTGTTTAGATTAGCACGCAATTATCGATATGATACCATGTCAAATATGTTGCAGACCTGACATTTCCAAATCTACAAACGTCGTGTACTGTTTACACCATATCAACAGAGCGTTACGTGTTTACACCATATCAACAGGGCGTTACGTGGCGTCAAACGAACCAATCATAGCGCATAAATAATAGTCTTTGATAAACATTGAACGGGATATTAGATGAGAATATCAGAATCGCGTTGATAGTAGAAAGTGTGGCTAAAACATAATATTATAAACATAATGCCCTTGGATGAAGGTGTTAGGGTAGATTAACACACGAGGTAAAAATTATCACCCGAGACAACGTCGAGGGTGATAATTTTTCACCGAGTGTGTCAGTCGGACTAACACCTTCATCCAAGGGCATTATGATTTTTATTATACTGAATGCTTAATGCACACAATACGTCCTCGATGTACGTTATGATTGAAAATAATAATAATAATCATTTTATTTATGGAACATCAAAAACACATAAACAAATAATCAGTACTGTTTTACTATTGTACCGAACTGTGGCAAAATCGCTTTTAACTGCAATTAAATTTGAGGCAAGGTTCTTTTTCATATGATAAGGTCACTTTTATTTTACTATTGCATACATTTATAACTAAAACAACTATAATCATTGTTGTCAACAACAAAAGTGACGAGAAAATAAGAATCTGTATACATAGATGACGTCATCGATCGGAGCGGGTGTTAATTTAGACATTAACACATGTTGCTAACGATTAACACATGTTGCTAAGGATGGGCGTGGCTAATGAGACGTTACTGAAAATTAACAAATGCCGGTTATCCAATGAAATAACCGGATAATGTAAGAAATTTGCATAAAGTATAATAAATATTATTATTTTATAATATTATTTGCGCTGTGTGATTGGTTCATCTGAAGTCAAATGACGTTCTGTAAATATAGTCTCTAACATTGTTTCCAGTTTATTACGTATCTTTCTCACATCGAGATAGTTAAATTTTCAAATTTTAAAGTTCGAGATTTATCCGAGAACTTTAAAATGTGAAAATTTAACTATCGAGATGTGAGAAATTATCGTAATAAACCGGAAAACAGTGTTAGGGATTTTTTCTCTAATTCCTACTCAATTTATTTGACGTAAAGCGATCTCCGTAGTCTCCAGTCTCAAGTACGCCGCCATTTTGTTGCTATCATCGTTGCTATGTGTATCATTGCGCCTTTTATTGAAAGGGGTGTTGAGTGTAATATTTTTGATAAAAAATGTCATATTATCAATAAATTGAATTATCTTAGTCATAAAATGTAAAAATTAATTAGCTAGACAATAATGCAGGTGTTAATTTCATCAACATCCGGTTGCACTATTTCTAGAAACTGATACGAGACAACCAATCAGGAAGTGAGATGAATGTCTAAACATGTTGATTATTAAGTTCATCTAACATCATTTGGGAAGTATTTATTTTGAACAAGAATTAGAGAAATATGAATTAAACCTTGTGTTTTCATAATCAGTACACGACGTTCTATATTTGGAAACGTTAGGTTTACAACATATATGCTAATGGAACCATGTCGGGAGCATCCCGACGAAATCGGGAGGGTTGACAGGTATGATGGATTCAAAAACCTGATTACAGCATATTACTCTGTCATTAAGTACTAGTCAGATCTATAAATCCATACGATGACCTCATGCCATACTTTATTTGTATAATTTTGTTTATGACTTAGAGTATATGTTATACAAGTAGGTACCCATGTCATTTTCATTGAAATTAAGTGATTCGTGTGGTTACAATATAAGCCTCGTGTTACGGGACCATTTTGCAATTGGACTGCAATCTGAATTAACAATGAAGGGATATGGAGTAAATGCAAATGAGACAAAATCTGAATACCTGGAAAAGACTTAAAAAACAAATAGCAGGACTTTATTTTTCACAATTTTGAAAATATTAGCCCCTTATCTAAAAATCAAACCACATCGTCCAAAGACATAATTTCATTTTTCTTTTTACGTTTTCGCATGCCATGCTAAAATGCAAGAAGACGCATGACCATCAATCATTCTTAAAAAATTAAAACAGAAAAAAAGAAACTTGCAATTGCAATTTAATTTGTTTTTATCTTATACGGGTAACCTTGGTATTATTCGAAACATAATGTTATGATTTGTTTTCACAAGAATGAGACACGACATTGATTTGTCAGCAGACACTAATTAAAGAAACAAATCATATTGTATATGTTGTTGACAACAAGATAGGTAACTACTGTTCGTCCATTAACCTCAAAAACTTTGTTGGTTTTCTCTATTGATTAACTCAGCATCTGTACAGATAAGTGTCTGCAATTGCAATCAGTAAAACAATCATCTTGATTCCTTCTGATTGACAATTCAACGTTAGAAGGTCACAATGTCAATACCAGAATAAACAAAACGAAATTGACTAACTAAATTGTAAATTTCACTTGAAGTAGCTAATTGTATTCCAATCCTTGATTCCAATACTGCATGTATTTTTTATGTTTCATTAAAAGACAGTCTCATGAATATATTCTTTGAACCTTCTTGATTTTGTATATATTTTAGTACTCAAAGAATGTGAACTCTTTCTTTTATTTTCTGAAGATTCATATAAAAGCTATGGAATTGCGTTGGTCATCAATGTTCTTTGGACAAATTTACCATGCCTTTCATTTATTTACACCATAAAGAAGTTCTTTACACGTTTACTTACCAGTAAAATAGAAAAAAGAAGGGAAACGGGGAATGTGTCAAAGAAACAACGACCCAAAGGGGAGTAATAACAAAAAAAAAAACATTTTTTATCAAAAGTTTAACTAATATATATACCTTTACATGGATCTATTGGACCTGTTGCGAATCCTTTTTTTTTTCTTTTTTTTTTTGGGGTTTTTAACAATACTGCATACCCATGCACAATATTTTTAAGCATTTACTAGTAATTTGGTTTTACATAACTATTTCATGCTTTGATTTGAGTTTTTATCTTGAACTTGAACTCATAGGATTTGCAGAGGACATGATTTAAGCATACTGTTTCTTTAAATCAGTCAGCATTATTTTTGTTTCAAATACTATACTGATGGTGATTAATATGAAGAATAATGTCAGAAGTACTAATTTGATTGTAATGATTCTCTCATTTTAGAGACAACATTCAGAAATAGTGTTTATTGTCGGGCAAAGGATGACAGTGATTGTAAGAGCACTTTGCCAGTTTAATTAATGTTTGTTGACAATTCCGGACCCATGACAAATGTAGACATGGATGAAGCATTGCTCGACAATTAGCAAAGAATTCCGCTCAAACCGGTGCTAGGGGCCGTCTTGAACTAACTTTGAGGTATGAGCAAAACTCATTGTTGAAGGCCTCATGGTGACTTCATGATGAAGAACAACAATAAAGGCGCTGTTCCTTTGCTTGTTTTTACCATGTATTTGTAGAGACTTTGTCTCATGTGCATTTACTCCATATCCTTTCATTCACCATTATTATCCCCTTTTGGACCAACAGAATATATTAAAAATCAATACAAGACAAATAATCACTTAATTGATCTTTATTAACTTTATTTTTGTGTTTTGCTGATAACAAGATTTGGTTACAGTCGATTATTGTATCTAATCTTGCGTTTATTGTTAAGAGTGACATCTCTGTAAACCTGATTTATAACGGATTTCCTTTCATGTCTGAATTATGCCTTACTTCAAGGATTTTCTAGACCATCTAAGAAACTACTCTATAAAGATAATTCTTAGTCTTTCAAAGGCTGTCACCATAATAATAATAATTTGATCAGTATTGATTCCCACCATAAACTGAAGGTGGTCAAATCAGCAAAAAAATCACAAATACGATACTATCCCTTGTTTCATGATAATTCTTGAACAAACCTTTTTGAATCACTCTTCCTGTTTGAGATACTTATTATCAGCAGTAATTGAAGTGATGCTTATCAACAACAAGTTGGTATATCATTGGGCACGAATTGTGCTCTTCTATTTGAAGACTTGTATATACTCTAACGAGTACTCGAGACTCGTTAAAGGTCATAACATAAAAGATGATAGGTTCTTCAATCTTACTTAATCACACGACCACAGACAATACCTTTGCCACTTGGATTCCATCCATATGTCCAGAATCAGAGATAAAGGAAACAACAGAAACTACTAAATCTACTTCTTTTTTTTTCTTTTGACTTACATCATGAATTTGACGCAAATTGTTATCTCAGGACCAACATTTACGACAAAAAGGACAACTTTGATTCCAAAATTATCAATTTTCACTTACATATACAGTAATATTCTGCTGCTTCCTGGGTAAATGGTTCACATTGATTCGTTACGCAAGAGCTAGCACCAAATTATCCTGACATTTTCATTAAGCATAATTTTATCCATGATCTTCTAATTAATCAGGTCTTCAAACAATTCGGTCTCATATTATCATTAAAAAGTTCTTTATTACATACAAGTCCGTTGTTGAAAAATTTCTGAGTTTCCGTCTGATCTGTGATTCAAGATAAATATAATTTTACGTAGTTATTTGGACAGTAATATTCAAACTTCTGCTGCTTACGGTTGACAATTTTCTGGTGGTGTTACATCTACTTTGTCCTTTTGACCCTTCAGATTCGTCTCGTGACAATTCTGTTCGATTATTGTGTAATTGTGCTATTACCTCCAATTTCCTTTTAGCATGCCTAGAGGCACATTCTCCGTATCATTCAGATATTAAACAAATTCAATTTATATGAGACAAGAAACAGAATGTAGATTTACAAGTCAAAACGGTAAATCTAAATGAACTGTAATATCTAGGTACATGTTACATTTGTCTCATTCATCCATATCAGACAATATTATATTAAGTTAAAACGCTTTCCAATTTGATAACCTTTGCACTTTCAGTGCAATATTGCTAATACTTTGCATCAAATCTATTTACAACAGCACTTTTTTTACCTTACTGAACTTGGATAGGTTTCTGATTTTCTGCGCAAAGTTTTAAAACATTATCCTATTAATATTCTGTTTAGAAATATGCAAACTCAGAATCAAAGTACACACATAAAAGTCATTACGTAATACAATCCAAAATATACATGACTGAAATGTGAATTTGGCAACGTCAAACATACAAAATACACATTACAGTAACATGAACACTTAAACTATCTATATCTATATTTACTCAATACATTAATTAATTTGTATATGCTATAAAATCTATGTCTTGTTTTCCAACAATCGCAGATTACTACTTGATTACCAAAACATAAGCATAACCCTTTTATAAAACTATCTTTTTTCTACTATTTTAAGTATTTATTCTTTTTTGCGTTTATATATAGAGACAAATATGTAAGAAGGTCCATTTATATATATGCCATGGTTAATTCCGGAAAAAAACAAAACAAAAAACAAAAAAACAAAAAAACTCACCAATTATGTTATTCAACTTATCAAAAAGCTGGTATAATGTATAATTATTTTATATGTAAAAGGGCGCAATTACCATATCTGGTAAGCCGCCTACAAAAACTAAATGAAGAAGAAGAAGAATATTCTGTGCACTTCTGCAATAATTTCGAGGGAGTATCCGGAGATTCTATTCTGCAAATACTTAAAAACATTTTTGATGGCAATTCGCTCACAATTGCAAGGAATTTTAGAGATTCTGCGCAGTTTGTAATGAAATTTTAGAGAGTGTTTGGGGAATGGTTGCGCAGCTTTTAATATTGCTTGCTTCACTTTGACCATCCAACCACTACTTTTCTTGTTAAATTATTTCTCTAACATTAAGAATGAAGTGATTCAAGAGAGTCAAAGGAAAGAATAAGGAAAGATGGAATAGTCTAAGGCATTTACAATAATTAAGGTGTCTTGAATAGCAAACGAAATACTCATACATTTGTAACAGGTCATTAATTCCATTTCAAGGAAGTCTGAATATTTACACCTCACTTTTAATTCATTTATGGATAAGCGCACATATTCCCCTAAAAATAAGTTAAGAAAGCAGTTTTAACCACTTGAACCTTTCTTCAAATGATTTTTTTTTCATACATTTTCATCTCTAAACCCAAGATCATACGTTACCTAGGTTTTAATGCCACTCATTTGTATCCGAAAGAAATTTTTATTTTGTGTGTAAGTGCATCTTTTTGTACATACATTTAGAAAAAGTAATGGCCTAAGTCATCGTTGAGGATAGACTCAAATGATATTTATGTTTTTTTTCACATTTTGAAATATTTTCATGAAATTTTAACGTCCGATAAAACAGTGAACTGATTCCCGATTTCAGGACGAAATGTTCCATGCGCTAGACAATTTCGCAGTGCTGCGTCATTCAATATTATTCCTGTAGGAATTTTTACTCTGATTCTTTTTTAATTTTCACACTTCTCAAGCCGTTTTAAAAACATGACAAATAACATGGAGATAAAGTTGTTCTCAGTTACTGAATGGTCAATGATTTAAATAAGTAGTGTCAATTTTTTTATTACTAGTGCGACCGAATGTTGATGCAATTAACATCTGATTTTTTTGTATCGTAAATTGTTTTTATGACTATAAATACTCATTCTATAGGTTACATGGCATTATATTCAAAATTCTTTCTTACATCCCTTAAATGAATGGTGAAATGAAACATAGGCTAACGGTAGAGGCAGCAAAATGGCACCGTTTTCTGAGAATAGAAACTAGGGATATCACTTAATTCAATTACACTGATTTAAGCTCCATTTACATGCACAAGATTTACACCAGTATGTAAATTTACACGTGTGTAACACTAAACCAGTGTGTAAAAGTATTTTTGCTATGCATTTGCATGCATTTAATCTGAGGTGTGTATTTTAAGTTTAAAAGCTTCTAACAAGAAGTGAAAAAAGGCCGAAAAACATGTAAACGACAGATCTTGGCAATTTGTAGAATGATAGAACAACATAAAGTTGTATCGTATCTTTTTTTATTTTCTCAATCAGAGTCTAACTTAATTCCCCTTTAATAAGCCAAAACAAAAAACAAAAACACAAAACCAGACAAAACTGTAAGAGAAGTCTGAATCTTATAGAAATAATAGTTCAGTGTTTGCGCATCAACTTCTTATCAAATCAAGTGTCTTCCATTTCATAGACAGAAACAACATTTTTGCACAGTATGCATTTTTTAATTTGCATTTACATGCTTAAAATGCATACCGTGTAAATTTACACATTGCAAATATACATTTACACTTGCCCCTGACCTCATCCAAATTTATACCCTTTGTTAAGTTTATACACGTATGCAGTTGCGTTTACATGCAGTGACTGCACACCAGTGCAAATTTGCATACCTATGTAAAAATACACATGTGTGTAAAACTGCGCATGTAAATGGGTATAAGATTTGGAGAGGCAATCTTACCTCTATCGCTGTTTACCCGTTTGCTACGATAACTTCTTTATTCAATTTTTACTTTTTAAAGAAGTCGAAAACCCCGATTTTAGAAATATAGAAATTTAACTATGTCGAATTTAAAAATATATATTATAAACTGGATACAATGTTAGAGACTATTTTAATAAGTTAGGATTATTTATTGGTTTTAAAAGTCAATAAAAAGTAATGCCATGCCCAATTTCAGGAAATAGCAAATTTATAGTCCCTCGATACTGGAAATGAATTACATAATATTGCTTACAGCTTCCAGCCATTATTTTTTGTTGTCTAGTCCAAAGGCATAAAAAAATTTTTTAAATAATATTTCTGATGGCCGGATATAAGAGTTATACCAGAATCACAATACCGAAGTTATTGTTAATTTAGTTTCTGCAAATGCGCTTTTCGCCATCTTAAGCCTCTTGAGTGAAAATCAATCAAAACATTAGGAAGTCCATATACCGAAAAACGTTTAAAAGCTGATAGAGTACAAATAGCCAGAAGGATCTAAATAGAAAAGCCAAATTAAGCTAAGGACAGAGCTATGCATTAGGGAGATACTCCGTAGTTTTAAAGATTTTGTAAAATTCAGACATTGTAAGTTTTAAAATTAAATCGGTTTTAGGATCAGTACTGAAGTGCTGACTGCTTGATTGGTGAATACCATCGAGGACTAACAGTCCACCAGCAGAGGCATCGGCCCAGTGTTTAGAAATATCACAATATCCCAAATATATGATAAGATGTTTAGTGTAATTATCGTTCTTCTGTCAAAAACTTATTGGGGTGAAACTTGTGGTACAGAATTACAGTTTGAAGCCGATACTGCCAGTGAAATATTCTTGTGAAGGTGTACAAATTGGTTTCTATATTTTTACCGTTAATTTCCTCTAAAGAAATACTAGAAGTTTATTTTTAATTTCATTGCTATTGAAATATACAAGATAACTTTTTCGTAAACCTTTCATATAAGACTTATTATATAACAATCAACCCGTTTATGAATGCTTAAACCAGTTTTAATATGAACAGAAGGCAGGTTAATATTCCAGAAAGGATTGTTATCTCATTCTAACACTAGGAGTTTAACTGATCGAAGAAACTTGAGTATTAGCAGTTTATTTCAGTATTCAAAATCATGAAGTCATGACGTGTTACGTGACTCGTATATTAAAATAGTATATACATAGAATGCCAATTAAAATGCAACACCAGATATTTACATGATACAAAAATTCTGTGCCGCATTATTGGAAATTTGTTTTGCTAAATTACTAAGCGAAGTGTCTCATTTTTCTTCTGCACCCACCCATTTTCATTCCACTTTTATAAAACACTTGTTGCAGTATCAACCTTTTATTTGGTAGTCAAAATCAAATTTTCCCAAATTGTCCAAACATTGCTATTACACTTTAGTTCATATTTTGTGAAAAAAGTTATATAGATTTGTTTTTCAGTCAATCATGCAATATTTTGCATATTTGGGTTAAAACTACAGAGTTCTAAGAATTTCAATTCATAAACATCAAAAACTTTTGAGAAAATTCGAACCGAATGAACGTCGTTCAGAGTAGAGGTAACAAAAAGTGATGTCTGTTGATGGAAAAACATAACATTTTAAGAAACATCCAGGAACATGGATGTAGATTTGTTCGACATTTAGCAAAGATTCCTTCTCAAACCAGTGCCAGAGACAGTCTATAACTTAGTCAAACATATGAGCACAGCTCATTGTTTAAGGCATCTTGGTGACTTCAAGATGTAGACCACTATCAGGCAAACTAAAATTAAACAAAAATGAAAATAAAACTCATTTAAAGGCAACAACAGATTTTCAGATTCAACAACCCTCAGGACAATCCAATCTGCATTTTAAATGCAAAACTCTTAATATTTGGGTCCAAAATCAAAATTTCATCAGATAACTGATATTTTTATCTTCTTGTTTATGATAAGTTGTATATTTTATACAAATATTATACAAATGATTTGACACCAATGCTAATGGCATTTCTAAAACGAAATTATACTACATTGTATTGATTACATAATTGTTCCGTGTTTTGATGACAAAATATTTTCTTGTGCAGTTGTAGAGGGTCCACGCTATTATTGTTATATTTTTGTGGCGTTTGTATTATGCCCTGTTTGTTTCTTACTCGTCATTTATCTTCTCTGTATGTGATCCTTATATAAGCATGTATTCTGATATGATTTTTGTTTGTAGCTTCGGTATTTATTACGAAATTTATTGGAAGGAATGATCCATTCTTTAAATGATTCACATCTCTATAATACATCGGCAAACGAATATCTATAAATAATTCTAAAAGCAATTCAAATTGCAGATGAGTGAACTATATCATAATTACAACACGCTCCAATTAAATTTTATGAACGATTTAAACCACTTGCAACCCTCTATAAATGATTTGGACTGTTGCTTATTTACTTATAGAGATGACATATTAATTTGATGCACAAATATAACCTAATGCGCACAGTAATTTGCTTATGCGATGTACAATACCTTTAGTCCTCTCTCAAAAAAGAGAAATTTATTCTTATAAAAATGAATTGAATTTATGTAGGACCATTTTCAGCTCTTTAATAATTCCAAAATGGATTTTTTCTAGGTTTTAAGGCACATCTTCATTTTGTTTTTCTCCTGTATATAAATGGAAATATGGATCCCATCTTTAAAAATTTAGTACAGAATTAAGTTTAAAGTCTATACTGTCAGTGAAGTACCTGTATGAAAGATGACAAAATTTGCTACCCACACTTATGATGTTAGTTTTTATTTCCAAATTAATCGATCATTGCTACTAAAATATAAACGATTAATTTTTCTTTCAACCTTTCCCGAAAGAAGACTTGTTATGTGACAATCAAACCATTTATAGTATGGATTACGGCCAGCCGTTTTTATATCTATTCCGCTTTCAAGATATCTTATTTAGTATGTAAGATATCTTTATTAGTTTATAAGATATCTTATTTAAATTGAAGTTAATAAGATATCTTATTTAATTTATAAGATATCTTCTTTAGTATATAAGATATCTTATTTAATATATCAGATATCTTATTTAATTTATAAGATATCTCTATTAGTTTCTAAGATATCTTTATAAGAAATTCTTTAAAATATACCTAAATTAGTTAATAAGATATCTTATTTAGTTAATAAGATATCTTTTTAACTAAATAAGATATTTTAATTATTAAATGAGATATCTTATATATGTAATAAGATATCTTTAATAACAGTTTAATAAGATATCTTATTTAATATATCAGATATCTTATTTAATAATTAAGATATCTCAATTAGTTTATAAGATATCTCATTTTGGTTTATAAGATATCTTCTTAAACTTAACAAGATATCTTGAAAGTGAAATAAATATAAAAACGGCGTGCATAATGGATACCCGAAGTAGTTTTATTATGAACAGACGACAGGTTGATGTTGTTCCAGAAAGAGGATTGTTGTCTCAGTCTGACACGAAAAAGACACCTGAGTAGTAGCTCATTTCCGTTTTCAAAAATCGTTAATATTCATGAATGATAAAAATGCCGAACTTACAATTTATTCAGTTTCTGCATATGCGCATTTCGACAACTTTTGTATCTTCAGTGCAGATAAAATCCAAACATTTTGAAACCCATATACCGAAACGTGTATAAAAGCTAATAGAGAACAAATTACCAATAAGGTCTAAATAGTAAAGCCAAAATTCAGCTAAGGACATAGCTCTGCGAGAGGGAGATACTCCTTAGTTTTGAAAAAAATTATAAATAAAATCGGACCAGCACCGAAGTACTGACCTTTGGATCTTGCGTGTGAATATATAACTCTCCTGCGTAATAATTTTAAATGACAAATATTTTTGACGAATTTTATATTGCATTATACATGTAGAACGCATGGACACGTAGCATTCATGCATCTATACTTGAAAAATGAATAAAGCAATTGAAGAGGATTAAAAAATACTAAAATATGAAAAAAGTAAATATTTTATTCATGAAAAATTTTCGAAACTATTGCTATATTCCATTTTCTGGTCTGAATTAGAGGGAGCATGAAAAAAAAAAATTCCTTTACACTACTCCCGTTCGGTATAAAGCTGTCAAGTAATAACTGTCTAATACTAAAGTGTACTATAACTTGGGTATTTTGTATTATGGAAGTGAACTCAAACCAGGTAGAAGAAAAACAAACTTAGTGGCAAAAAGAAAGATATGTTGTCATCTAGGAAACAAATATCCCATAGCGGTCCACAAGATCGTGATGTCGACCATAAAACTTCTTGTAGTAATGAAGTTATTGGTAGTACCTTTGCTGAAGTAGGAAAAAGACGGGAAACGGGGAATGTGTCAAAGAGACAACGACCCAAAGGGGAGTAATAACAACTCAAAGCCACCATAAGATCTTCAATGAACGGTGAGGAAACCCCACACCCAACGGCAGGACGGAGTTCGCCCCATAATAAAGAGTAATCAAGTTCGGCGAAATAAACATCATCCTAAACTCCCATAGACATTCATAGCCTATTTGTAAGCAACCGAGTTCTATTAAGGTAGTCACTGTATCGATCACAGACCCTGGGAGAAGTTAACTCCCTATGCCAGTGCTTTTGGAATGTTGCTACAAAGAAAAAGGAAAGTTAACTCTTTGTGGAAATGTTATGTCATCGCGTTTGTCATTCAGCCTAGTTTGTAGTGTACCTCTGTTGTCAATTTCAAAATGGAAGTATTCGTAGTATCCTGAATTTCGAGCTCTTTTGGATTAATATTCTCTTCTATGCTGACTCTACCGTTGCACCTGATCTCACCCATGGTTTTATATTGGGTCCGTGTTGTTCATCTTTGTGTGTGAGTGTCTTCATTTTTCTTTTCTGTGCTGTACCCATGTTGTGTCTTTGTTTTTTTCTGCCTTTTTTGTTTCTGGTGTTGCCATTGTCCTTGGATTGTTCGCTTTTAGATTGACGGTTCGGTTCTCACTTACTTTACCTTACTCTACTCTTCTATGACAATGTACTTATATCTTCGTTCGCCGTTCCTATGGGAGGAATGTCTATGAAATTAATCTTTCAGCTGAGATTTCAGTTTTTCATTATTATTGCAATTGTATTGGCACGATTGATCTCAAGATCAATAGCTTAAGATTTAAGTTATCGTTTTGTCCTGGGCAGTTTCTTTTTCAAACAATTCTCAAACATATTGAAAAACCATTTATATATACGATCTTAAATTGATTAAATATCAGTGAAATGAATAAAGAGATTTGTAAATGCATCGCAGTTTTCTAAAATATTAAAGCAAAAGTTTTCTTTTCTATAACGAGATTGCCAAATAACAAATCTGAAATTATTACTATTTGAAATAGTTATCTCGTGACCAGAAAAAATGGTCATTTACTTACACTGCCATTTTTCAAATAATTGAGAATCCAGTATTGAAACATACTATTTTTACTAAATGGAGTTCAGGGTTACTCATGGTTACATGATTGCAAGGTAGAATTCCGAAATATAAATGTTCTTTGACCAGGTAACAGGCTATGTGTCTGCAGTTAAGTAAATATCTTGGCAGCTATGCAAGTTAGGGCATCAAATTTGCAGGTTCATTTTGGATCCACTCACAGTTTCCACGAAGTTTGGGTCTTTCTGACCTATATTTTCCGCTTTTGTTTTCATTCAAATTTATATCGAAATGCAAATCTTTGTCGCTATGGTATTAGATTCAAAACATGCAATGTGCATGCATCTCTGATGTTCAGTAACAAAATGCCGAAATAGCTGTGAATTTAGTTGATAGAGAGCAAATTACAAAAAGGATCTAAATATGAAAGCAAAAATCAGCTAAGGACAGACCTTATGAAGGAGGGAGATACTCCTTAGACTTTAACAGATTTTCTTAAATTAAGATATTGCAAGATTTCAAATAAAATCGATTTTCGGGCCAGCACAGAAGCACTTGCTACTGGCTGGTGTATACCATCGGGGACTTACAATCTACCAGCAGTGGTATCGGTCCAGTGGTTATAAATAATAATATACCGACGTTACTGCAAGGTAAGTCAGTATCCATTTAACATTAAGTAACTTTGACCAGATTTACTGATTAATCGACTTGCATTCAAGTTTTCGGACGAGATCAGATTACCAAAAATGCAGAAGTTGCATAAAAACAGATCTCAGTTTCTGTGTATGGTAAGTTCATCAGACTTTGCACACGCATGCATATCTGATTGTACGTCTGTTTCTGGGCAAAATACGGTCGCTTTAGGCAATATTTCCCCCTTAAAAGACTTACAGTCAAACTTCTGGATGAGTTCAGATTTAAGTCACTGTATATAGTAGCATTATGAAACCTTGTATATGCACACATCAATAATGAAATGTCAGCATTCATAAAAAATTTGGTCACTTTGCATTTTTGTTTGATTGACTTCAGAGTTTATATCTAGGTTACTGCATATGATAGATTAATGTAAGTTTTATCTGCATGAATTTGTAATGTAGAGTAAGAATCCAGAATTTTTTAATTACTGTTACCATATGCCATAACGAGGCTAACTTTGCAATCATCGGTTACTTGTTTTCGAAAATAACCAAACAATAACCGAACATTTCTCGCTATAAATCTTGAATGGCTTTTCCATGACACAGAATCAAAATTCACAGTAACTTCGGTATTTAGTTACATATTGAAGTACATCCAATACATAAGCTGGAAAATTATTCATTTCAAAACATGGAAATTATGACGATCGGCAACACTCCCCCGTAGTTTTATGTCACTTTGTTCATGATGTTGTAGGAGAGAGAAAAAGCAGAACTAATAACTACTGATTAATACACCATTTAATTGATAATAAAGCTCATTTTATTGAGTGCAAACGACAGTTTGATACCAATGTAGACAGGTTTGTTGTCGTACCATCTGACACTAGAGACTGAAATACTCCAAATCATAGACAGAATAAGGCTATTGATTAGTTAAACAAAACCAAGCTGTCAGTTATATGATAGTTACGTGTTTAAGTAATAATTTGTTAATCGAGTGATTAGCCTACATCATGGTATTCCTATAAAGTGGTGATGATTTCTATGACATTTACTACAGTAATCCTTAATATACTGATCAGAAGCTATTAGTTTTTCAACAAACAATGCATTACCATGTAGTTTGTGTGCTTTTGTTTTGAAAACGTTGGACAATAAAGCTAAATTTAAACAAAAATATTATCAGTAACAGAAAATGCTGACTGATACCTAATGCATTGCAGTTGCAAATGAACGCGAAACCCGTTAGTATTATATTGCGCATGAGATTTCATATAACATTTGATTTGCCGATTAACTCAGTTAATCAAAATTCATATACTAAGGTACAAAAAACAGTATGCCTCGTATTTTCTGAAATTTATCGATCTTTTTCTGCATTTTCAGAAAAATAGAATTAAAATAGCCCGTTCTTAAATACACACGTCAGATTTCTGTATATTGTTCTGTCACTTAGTAATCCATATTACAATAATTATATTCATCTCTTATATCCAAATCAACTGTATATTAAAAACTCTACACAACTAAATGGTCATCTTTGTATTAATTCTTAGAAACTGACAAATATGCAAGACTGCGTGAGCCAAAATTACATAAATAATGGGGGATTAACATCTCTGCTTTTGTTAATTTATATTTACACTATATCATTAAGATTTGCATTATATAACCCCAACCGTACGCGTACGGTCCGACCATACGCGTAGGTCCGATCGTATACGTAATTTTAAAAAATACGCATACGGTCCTTACCGTACGTGTATGGTCCAAATACGTATATGGTCTGGAACATATATACTTGTCAATTAAAAAAACAATATAAAGTTAATTTCGTAAATATATTTATATTTGGCGTTTTATTTTGTTTTATTTCAGTGTATTTAATATTTATTCAACCCGAAAAGCATTTGTTTATCTAAATTTCTAATTAATCCAGAAACGGATACAGTGAAAATCCGGAATATTAGTTTGTGAAACGGTATCGAGTTTGTCATTAATTGATGGATGATTGGTCCAAAACTAAGTCACTGCATAAGGAAAACCATTTGCAATCTAAAAACAGCGTCTCTTTTCGATCCCTACTGAATCCAAAAACAATGTGAACAAACACTCGGCACAGTCAGAGCTTACATGAAAACTGCTGCCTACCCTTATCATTGGTATGTGAAAAGAAACAAACAAAAGATTCATCCAAGGCAATCATGCTCACCAAACTAATAAACCAAGCAGCAGCAAATCAAGTCGTCAGTGGGTGCAACAAACATACCCTTCCATTTAAATTTAAATAATTGTTTTGTAAATAAACTTGATTCATTGAAAAATTAATTCTTTTTTATACGTTCCGGTAATTTCAATGAAATTTATCAATCCAAAGATTCCGCCGTGCGCGGTCCCGGCTGAAGAATAGGCCCGCAGCATCCTCNGAGCTTGGAGTATGAGCCATCCTAACAGAGGACCCCGAGGGAACCCCGGGATATAGAAATAGGACCCAGTATCTCCGGCTTGCGGGGTGTGACCCCTCCTAAACGGAGGCTGACCCCGAGGGTCCCGGGATATAGAAATAGGACCCATTCCGTGGTTGTGCGGGATTAATAAATACACAACCCATCTTTCGGATGGGATGTAAACTCAGGTCCACGTGTTGGAAGAAATGCCACGCTTCCTGCACGTTAAAGAACCCTTGTAGCAAGCTCTTTTTGGGGTGGTCCGTAGGTGATCGGCTACAAGGCTAAATTCCCCGCCCTTGACGATTTCACCCTACTTTTCCAGTGGCAGTCAGAATTTCTCGTCCCATGGCCATTTCCATACCCCAAAGTGATTATTTATCAACAAACTTGTTCTCGTCTTGATATAGCTGAAATATTGCTGAGTAGACGTTAAACAATATTCAATCAATCAATCAATCAATCCAAAGATTAAAAATCATGTGGGATTGTATTTTAATTAGATTGGAAGATCATGAACTGAAAAAGGTGTAAAAACTGAAAGAGAACAAATAACAAAAAAAGGGTTTAAATGAAAAGCCAAAAATTTAGGTAAGGACAGAGCTATGCATGGTACAGATACTCCTCAGTTTTAAACAAATGTGTCCGAAATCAGATATCCCAAATTCCAAATAATATCGGTTTTTCTTATCAGCAGCTAAGTACATGTTGACGAACAGCATCTGGCCGGACTAGCGGTTCACCAGCAGAGACATCGACCAAGTGATAATAAATAAGGTGTGATACTACCAATTCAGCCAATCAGTGAAATATACGTAAAAGTAGGTCTTTTAGGGTCTAAATATGAATTTTAATTCTTGCACCATAAAAATATGTCGGAATGAAATAATTGATTCACTTGATTGAACATTGGTCAGGTTGATTGACAAGTATGATCCTTTGAACACTTATCATAGGAATTTTCTGGTATACTATGAATGCGCAATTTGTGGCTGTAATCATGCATATTGATACACAGGGTTTTTCTCGACCCCCGGAAAAAAACTTTTGGAAGGTTTTAAAGGTATGATTAAATATGTGCCTGTCTGAATATATATAGTTAAAAAAGAAAAAAAATTAAGATACATTTTCTAGACTGATTTGAAAATAAGGAAATTCAGTTGAAAAGATTAGTGTTTTCTTACCTTCACGCGAAATATGATGAAATTCTAAAGCATGTCATAAAAAGTTATCAATAGCTTCAACTCTGATTAAACGTACCTACATAAAATATGTATTATTTATACAATAAACTTTTGACACAATTTGATGTGTATATGAACATCAAAAATAAAAAGTGTTATGTTATTATATAATATACATAGTAAAATTGGCATTATAGGGATGAGCCAGGTCAAAATTTTGTCATTCGATCTTTGGACAAAATTTGTAATTGTCATACTTTTATACTTTGGCATTTATTTTCTTTTCTCTTATGATGCACGCTTATTATCTATTACTTGCACGAATAGTTATTTGTGGTACATAACGAGACTTTGAAGCTGGAGTTAGATATGAACTTGTTGAATCGCTTTTACAGGAATTTCATTGGTCGAGCGTCAAGAAATAACACACCACGCGTGATGTGCTATTATTTTTCGACGTTTTTATTGGATCACTGTGAAATCTCGTTGACCGTGATTAACGTTACCTAGCAACGGTGTTGTTGTTTGAAACAAAAACAGCAGTTCGGCACTGAATATTATGAAAATCATAAGAGAAATAGTTTTAACAACTTGAAAAAATTGTATATCGCTGGATATCAACTCTCGTTATGTAATTTCAAATATAATAAACTCGCCAAAGGCTCGTTTATCATATTTTGAAATTACATAACTCTAGTTGATATCCATCGATATACAATTCTTTCTCGTTATCAGGGTTCCCACAAGACCGGGAAAACGGGAAAAAGCCGGGAATTTCGTTTTAGGTGTTCCCGGCCGGGAAAAAGCCGTGAAATTCCATAAAATTAGAAAAAACCGGGAGAAAACCGTGAAATTTAATCGCCGAAGATTTTGATTTAAATTTGGGTTAACTCCCTTCGATCATATGATGTTTCGTCCCCCAAAAAGTTCGTACCCGGAACTCTCGATTTAATGTGTTTAGTACGAAATTAGAATCTAGGGACGAGTATTGATAGTGCCGAACTACTATGAAAAGTCATAGTCTTAATTGCGCTTGACATCACGAGATTTTAACATTGCAAATAAGCGATGAAAAATCATTAACAAATTATGGCGCGTTTGCTTTTCTTCTAGTCAGCATGGTGGTGCTCGATTATAGCTTCTTCACACTACGAACACTCTGATCAATAATCGAGTGGGTCAGAACACCCGTGTTCCTACTG